>OY856410.1:235361906-235396906 GCA_963693085.1 Alisma plantago-aquatica
CAAACAAGAGCCTAAGTTATCACTAATTAGCCAAAATGACACAAGAAATCTCAAAGGATCCCTAAATACTTAAGAAAGAACAAACTATCTAGAACTAGGCAATTAACTAAGAATTAACAAAGTAATTGACTACACTAGTATTAGCAGGCTAAGAAGGAAAAAGTGGGTTTTCAGAAATATGATGGGTAGGTGGGCCGTTTGGGAATGTAACTTGATATTAGTTGGGGGAAGGTCAACATCGCAAGAAAAACTCACATTTCAATCTAGATTACCAAACCAAACAAAAAGGCAAGTTCTATTATAATATACCCTATACTACTAGTTGGTGAACTAGGGATAGGTGTAATTCTAATAGGACTTGGCAAGTATAGGTTTCTAGGGTAAGTGGTATTAGGGAAATTGAGAGGCAAGGGTAGGAATGGATGTAGAGATGAGGGTGATTCATCTCATGTTACTTGTCATCTAGCCTTTAGGAAACTCTATGCAATTGCACTAATCACACTTACATTAGCTACTTAGATCTCACACTTACTTATAGAAGAAGAGAGATGTATGTAGGAACAAAGGGGGTTAGATAGGGATCCAATAATTGGAACTAGGAGCCATTCCTAAGATTGCCACATACATTCCAATTTCTCCTAGAAGCTAAGTGTCATCAAGTGTCACAAAACAAGCAATTTATGTTTAAAAGCACAAACCACATGAAAAATAATGGGAATGAGATAGAAGAAAGAGGCAATCATCATAGAATGAAATTATGTTCATTGCAAGTTATTTCCCCCCCCCCAACATGGTATCAAAATCACATTTTAACCCCAAATAGCCCACCACTAGGGGCTTAGCTAGACATGCTCAAAGAAAAGATAAAAGAAATGAGAAGAAGGGGATATGACTCCGTGGACCTCGAAGTGGATTCTTCTTCTTCACCTCATAGCTGCTGTAGAATGACCTCCCTCCTCCAAGGTGAATGAAGGGCATGGAAATGAAGGGGATTATGGTAGAAAACCTAGAAAACTAGGTGTCTATGGTAAAAATGAGGTGGAAATGGTGGGTGGATGGCTTGAATGCAAGGAAGGAGGCAATGAATGATCTAGAGTAGGTATAGGGGAGTAATGGCAGCTAACCTAGTGTTGTGACCGCCACCCATGTATATATAGATGGTGGTGGAAGCACTAGAGTAAGTGGGGGCATTGTTAAAAAAACAGTGCAAAAAATGCTAGGGTATAGGTGGTAGCACGGCCGTGCTGGGCAGCATGGCCATGATGGGTAAGGGTAGGAACGATCGTGGTGGTGTGGGACAGTCATTCTAAGAAATGGAAAATGTTAGAGGAATTTTGGTGAAATGAAGGCTGGTAGAACGACCGTGTTGGGAAACACGACCGTGGTGAGGACTAGGTAGAACGGCTGTGCTGGGTAGCACGACCATGGTGGGGGAGGGAAGTGGAGGTCGTTCTAGGCAGCATGCCCATTCTCTTCTTTGGCAGCATGACCGTTTTGGGGTTTTCACAACACGACCGTGCTGGGTAGCATGACCATTTTGGTCAAGTAGATGTAGCTTGCAATTTTGATGTTTGACTATGTGATTTTGGAATTCTCCAGCACGGTCGTGGTGAGCATGGTCGTTCCTTGGCACCACGACCATACTGGGGTCTTCAGTGGAAAATTCTCTTTGAAACTTCATGATCAATGGACTTCTTTGCTTGATGTTGACCCTTGGCCATTAGGGGTAGGTTGACGGAACTTTAGGGCCTTCTGTGGACCCCTCCAAGGGTGGAGGAATCCTAAAACTCCTTCCTTCTTTCTCATCCATCCAAAGCATGGTACAAGTGCATGAAAAGTATGCAAAGAACGTCCATAAGTGCATTTGACAATAATTTACATATTGAGGAATTTAACTTGCATTCTACTATGTTTATATTTGATTGAGATACAAAAAGACACAAGATGAAGCCCTAAAATAGGGTTGAATCACCACCCAAATTTAAAACATACTTGTCCTCAAGTATGCTCCAACTCAATCTCTCTCTTTAGTTTTCTTTCAATAAACAAGAGTGACAAATGCATTACAAAAATATGATTATTGACTAAATGATCTTAAAAGTGACTAAGTGCATGTATCCCACCTCTATCCTCTCCACTTTCACAAACCAATTATGAAAAGAGCACTGAGCATACAAACTTCAAATATAGAGATTAGAACACACAAGCTTTCCATATGTCCTTCATGTCATTTCGGGTAAACGTTTCATGATGGCGTTAATCAATCATGACTAGGAGTATTGTTTCACTTTCATGCATTCAATCCTATGTCTCAAACCACACCAAATGACCCACATGGTTGTAGAAAGGGTAAAATGAGCTAGATTTAATGTTTTCTAACTCAATGGGTATGAGAAAGAAAGAAATTATTATGGTAAGAGATTGGAGTGTTTTTGCACACTCATCTTTTCTTTATTTAGATGCTCTTAAACAGGAGCATCTTTATTTTCTTTTTTCTTTTTTCTTTTCTTTTTCCCTTGGTGTAGGTAGATCATATGGTGGATATAAAGAAGTGGGGAGATGTAGATATGGCCAACCCAAACTTTTGGAGGTGGCCAAGGCTAAATATGTGCACTAAGGTATCCTTTCATGTGGTGGAGAGGTATGAAGACAGTGAAAGAAGAGTCAGGTCAAAGGGGGGTCATTAGTGTATTCCTCAACATAAAATCTCTTGCATGAAAGTTAATCAAACACTTCATCAAATGATATCACACCACATGAGTGAAAAACATGAGATTCAAATTTATATCCTACAATTCCATAGGCCCTAAGCGTTCATAGCTTGCTCAAATCACAATTCAACTAAGACATTCACAAACTTGAGGGAGGTGATGCACATGTAAAAAAACAACAATTAAGACCATATAGCAATAAACTCTAAAAAAGTGGCATGCATTTGTCAAATACCAACATTTCATTTCAAAAAGTGGAGATCAAGTTAAAACATGCTTTTAGGCAAGAAAATTCAAATTTGGACAAAATTGGCTAAACTGGTGCCAATTTGCATTCAGTCACATCTAAACCTAACTTTTAGGGAAGTTAAAATATAAAGCAGAAAATCCTAATTAAAACACACAAAAATTACCAAAATCTACATGGAGATGCAATGCATGACATGGTAGAGAAAAAAGAGTTTTTTTTTGAAAAATTACGCAAAAATGCATGAAATTGAACTACATGTATGCATGGATGAAAGCAAAAGGAGATCTACACTAAAAAGAGAAATGTCAAACAAATAAAGATTTGGTGAGACAAACATCAATAGAATAACTCAAGAAAAGGGGCATACCGCCCTACCACCCCAAACTTTTGAATCATGTTTTCCTCAGCATGAAACTAAAGCTTAGAAGTGATAGGGTAGATGTCACTACTTTGGCAGTGTGGGATCCTATGATGGGCCAACCTGTGGGGGTGGGTGCTAGTAATAGTGGCCCCAGTAGTCTGCATGTGGAGGTAGGTATGTCTCCTGGTATCCAAATAGTCCTCCCCAAAAATCCTCCCCCCATTGGGGGTTCCTCTACACCTGCACATGATGATACTAGTACATGTGGTTGATCTGATGATGCATATGCTACTGATCTAACCACATGGCCTGCTGATTTAGCCCTATTTTTGGGCTTTATCTTGTGTCATTTTGCATTTCAGCCACATCTATACTAGTTAGATTACATGCTATTCCCCCAATATGCTTATTTATATTAAATGCACTTATGGAGGCTTTTTGCATATTTTATAGGTGCTTTGTCCACTAATTGATGGCATGGAAAGAGGATGGTCCAGTCTAGGGTTTCCTCAGGCTTGGAGGAGCTCAAAATGAGGCCAAAACCACTTCCAACCTACCCCAAGTGGTCAAAGAAAGTTTTAAAGCAATATCCTCCATGGATGATCAAGTTCAAGGCTCAAATGCATGGGAGAAACACCACCACGACCGTGGTGAGCCCCCACGGCCTTGGTGGACATGCCCCAAGCACAAAAAATCAGTAAAGCTCCCAGAAATCGATGAAAATGGCCAAAACGACTGTGGTGATCAACATGCCTGTGGCCATAGGTGTCCACCATGACCGTGGCCATCCATGCACACCTCCCTGTGATCTCCACATTCTAATAAACCCACGACTGTGCCCATCCACCATGACCGTGGTGACCCACCACGGCCGTCCTACTCACAAAACTCACCTATTTTTCACTGTTTTTGCCCATTTTGCCCCTACTTGACCTAGTGCTTCCTCCCCACACCTATATATACCTAGGTGGCGGATGGGGCACGGGGTCAGCTACCTTCCACCACCTCCTAGCTCCCCAAATCGCCATCCACTCCATATCCACCTCAAATCCACTCCATTTCACCATTTCCACCACATAACCCCCCATATCAATGCCTTCCATCCACTTCCCACCACCATTTTACACCATTCCATCCAAGAAGAAGGAGGAGGACGACCTTGCAGCTACTGGATAGGAGGAGTCATTCATCTACACCGAGCTCCATGGCTTCTTCTACCTCTTTCTTCTCTCTTTTTGTATTTTGTTTTGTTATGAGTAGCTAGGCCCCTTGGGTGGGCTGTTTGGGGGAAAATATGTTACTTTGATACCATGTTGGGGGAAAATGACATGTAAACTTTGCAATTCTGTTTGTTAATGATTATATTCTATTTGCATCTCTTTCTCCATGGATTGCTTGTTGGTTTGTGTGTGAAATCACCTAGGAATTTAGGCAAATTGCTTATATGTGTGAATTTTGAGATTTGGCCCTAGGTCCAATTCTTGGATCCCTAGGTTGCCTCCCATATTCCTACATCCTAATCAATCTCCCTAAACCTAAGTGAGAGATCTAAGTAGCTAGATTAGATAATTCTAGTGCAATTAGCATGGAGCCTTCTCAAGGCTAGAATGTGGGGGAATTGGGGTCCAAAACCCTAATCTCACCTCCCCATTACTACCCTCGGCCCCTAATTGCCCTAGGAATTCCTAATCTAGAAACCTAGACTTGATTAGACTCTAATTGAATTGTACCTAATCCCTAACCCAATTGAGCCTCGTAAGGGTAGTAGGGGGTGTTAGGGACTAGTTCCCCTATGCACAACCTAGCATATCCATGGCCAGTAAGGGTAGTAGGGGGTGTTAGGGTTGAAAATATTTCTTGTTTTTGACTTTCCCACTGCAAGGGAGATTTTCCAGTGAATGTTTCCCACATCTTGGTGTAGTTGCATTTCCCACTTTTGTCAAACATGCCACCCATAAAACTTTTGAGCTATCTCTGGTGTTGGTGCAAAAATCTGGTTGAGGTCGGAGGCCTTTAGTACATCAGTGGAGTCATTGAGCCTAAAAACAATTGCATCCTCTCCTTGATAATACATATTCTCCAAAGATCTTAAAAATTCATGAGTCATCTACAAGTATGTTTCTTCCACAGTGGTCAGCAATTTGTACAATCCACATGATTTTAAGAAATCCTTGGTGACAAGATGCATCCCTAGGGCTTGCATGGTGTTGGAGCAAGCATACCTTATGGAAATCACCCTCCTTGTAGTACACTCAAGGTGAAGTGGCCTTGTGAACACTCTCCTTGATGTGCCTCTCCCATATGCAACTTCCTCTGGCTACTTCCCAACCCACTTCATCCTGTCCTCCTCTAGCTTGGACAAGAAGTCCATGGGCTCATCTTCCATCTCCTCCTCCTGGTGTTATCTACCTCCTCCTCCTCATATGTGTGTGACCTCAAACTTGTGTCCAAGATTAAGGGCACCATCAGAATGGGTGCATCTTCAACTTCTTCCTCAATCACCAACTGATGCCTAATGGGTTGTTGAGCGGCACGTGGTTGTGCTGACAAAGTGGAGCATCTCTCCAGAGTCGGGTGTGGAGATCGTCGTGAAGACGACACATTAGTAGTCTTCTAGGCCCTCCTCTCTCAAGATGATGCATCAATGTCCACTGATAGACGATGTTCTCCATATCTTCTTCTTCCTTCTCCTCCTCCTTGTCAGGGTTTATATAGCTTGGATCCAACGTGTGGCCACTCAAGGAGGATCGCTGTCGGGAAGCTCTTGTTGATGCCTACCACCGGAGTGATTGTGAAATGGAATTAGAAGGTCACTACGGGCTATGGGATGGAAGTGTGACATTGGAGGCCCGCTTGGTGTAGCTTTCACCTTCACTGAGGATGTTCATGGTCTTCTCTACCCCTTTCTTAATTGCTTTGCCCGTGCTTTTCATCTTTGCAAGGATTTTTGGTGGAAATCAAGCAAGAACAGCAAGAAACGTGCTTCTGGGCTGTAGGGGCGGAATCTCCTTGGATATGGATAAATAGATGGCAATGGAGAGTGGAAAATGGAACTTGAGGTAGGGGAATGTGATTGGGGGCCAAAGGGAACTCAAATATGGAGTTTGGGAGCAAGAGGAGGTGATTTGGGGGTGATTCAGGGTCGCCCTAGTTGCCTCTTTACATGGAACGATCGTTCTGGGTCAAAGAAATGAGAGTTGGTTCATGCTAGCTTGGGAAAAATTGAGTAACTTAAGTACTGGGCCTAGACCAGCACGACCATTCTGGCCAGCACGACCGTTCTAGTGAGATGCCAGCACAGCCGTGTTGCCCAGCATGGTCATGCTTCCCATGCCCAAAACTCGAGTTTTCCCTGTTGACATGCCACTTGCCAACATGACCGTTCCATGCTAGAACGACCGTGTTGGGTCCTCTAAGTTCAAAAATCTTCCAAAATCATCAAATCATTCCATCATTCATATAATACAATCAATTTAATCGACCCATTTGATGTTGTATCATTCATTTTTCACTAAAATGTGCCTCATTTCCCAACTTTCACCTGTCTCACCTATCCAATCATAAAAAATAAAACAAAACTATCAAGCACAAGTGTGCATGTGTGTGTTCTTGGAATCATGCAAAAACAAAGTAAAAGTATCAAAAATTGAAGTTTGGGTGAAAAAGTTCCCAAACCTAGGTGGGTTGCCTGCTACTAGCGTTACATTTTATGCCTTTAGCCGGGCATGTTGATTCTTGATTTCGATCATCTTCAAGGAATTTTCAAAGCACCTTTGAAGTAAATATCTCTCTCATGTGCATTCAATCACATCTCTTCATCAAGCTGGTGTTCCTCAACTAACATCACAATATGACAACTTTGATTGGCTCTATCCGGTCTGACTTCAACAACTGCCTTCAATCTTTGTCCATTCACAGTAAACTCTCTTTCTCCATCTTTCTCACATATCAAAATAGCTCCGGATGGGTACACATTCTTGACTAGGTAGGGCGCTTCCTATTTAGACCAAAGCTTCTTGGGAAAGAACTTCATCCTAGAGTTGTATAACCACACCCATTGTCGGAGCTCAAAATCTTTCTTCTTGGTCAACTTGTCGTGAAGAAATTTTGTTCTTTCCTTGTAACTTTTAGACAATTCATAGGCTTCATGCCTCATCTCCTCAAGTTCATGTAGCTACAACTTTCTTTTCAATCTGGTTGTGTCTCCATCCATATTTATGGCTTTCAAAGCCAATAAAGCTTTATGTTGTATTTCTACCGATAGATGGAAGCTTTTCCCATAAACAAGATTGAACGGTGTGGTGCCAATAGAGGCTTTATATGCAGTCCTATAAGCCCACATAGCCTCATTGAGATGTAGAGACCAATCCTTGCGATCTGGCCTCACCGTCTTCTCAAGAATGAGTTTGATCTCCTGATTGGCTAACTCAACTTGACCACTCATTTGACGGTGGTAAGGAGTAGCCACACGATGATTCACTCCATGTCTCTTTAGAAAACCTTCAAAAGTGAGATGGATGAAGTGACTTCCACCATCACTAATCATGGATCTTGGCACACCAAACCAGCTGAAGATATTTGGTTTCACAAATTCACACACCACTTTATGATCATTGGTTCTAGTAGCAATAGATTCAATCCATTTTGAGACATAATTGACGACCACCAAGATATACACATATCCAAAGGAGGGGGGAAATAAACTCATGAAATCAATTCCCCACACATCAAATACCTCAACTACAAGAATGGGTGATAGCAGCATCATGTCACCCATTGATATAGTGCCCACCTTTTGGCACTTCAAACAACATTTGCAAAACTCATGAGCGTCCTTAAATAATGTGGGCCAATAAAATCCACTTTGAAGAATCTTGGCAGTTGTACGTTTTCCACCAAAATGACCTCCACATGCACCAGAGTGGCACACGGTTAGGATCTCTTATTGAACACTTTTCGGAACACATGTTCTAATGAGTTGATCAAGACAATATTTGAAAATATCAAGAGCATCCCAAGCATAGTTCTTTACCATAGTAAAAAGTCTCTTGCTCTCCTCCCTTGTCCAAGTACTCAATATCCTTACACTAGCTAAGAAGTTAGCTATGTGTATATACCATGGCCTTTGGGTGGATGAAAGCAATAAGAGTTGCTCATGCGACATTGTTTCTTTGATGCGAGTCCTATCATCATACGGTGCTTCGATGCGGGAGAGATGATCAACTGCAAAATTTCTACTCCCTTTTTATCAACAATCTCTAGATCAAACTCTTCGAGCAATAGAATCCATCAGATCAACCTTGGCTTAGAATCTTTATTCATCATAAGGTACTTCAAGGCTGCATGATCTGTATAAACTACCACCTAGTTTTGCAAGAGATAAGAGCAAAACTTGTCAAGAGAAAAAATTACGGAAATCAACTCTTTTTCAGTGGTAGTGTAGTTTCTTTGAGCCTCATCAAGAGTCTTGCTCGCATAGTAAATGGCTTGTGGAATCTGGCCAATCCTTTGGCCCAGCACAACCCCCACTGCCATGTTCGATGCATCAGTCATGATCTCAAATGGTAAAGAGAAGTCCGAGGGCTGCATGATAGGAGCAGAGATAAGCTTATGCTTCATGTGGTTGAAGGCTTCAACACACTTGTCATCAAAATGGAATTCCACATCCTTTTCAAGTAAATAACAAAGTGGCCACAAAATCTTACTGAAGTCTTTAATGAACCAACGGTAGAAACCCACATGCCCCAAGAAGGATCAGACATGTCTTACGATGGAAGGAATGGTGAGAGTGGAGATCAGGCCCACTTTGGCCTTATCAACTTCAATTCCAGCTTTAGAGACTCGGTGACCCAAAATAATGCCCTCGGGCACCATGAAGTGGCTTTTCTCCTAAGATAGTACCAACCTAACCTTGACACACCTTTCAAGAACAGCTTCTAGGTGAAGCAAGCACTTATCAAATGTCTTACAAAACATAGAAAAGTCATCCATGAAGACTTCAAGTGATAAATTAAGCATATCCGCAAAGATGGATGTTACAAATCTTTGAAATGTTGAAGGCACATTTCACAACCCAAACGACATTCTTCTATAAGCAAAAGTGCCACGTGGACAAGTGAACATTGTCTTCTCTTGATCAACATCATGGAAAACTATTTTGAAGTAACCAGAGTACCCGTCAAGAAAACAATAGAAGCTTTGTCCAAGTAATCTCTCTAAAATTTGATCAAGGAATGGGAGAGGGTAATGGTCTTTTCATTCAATTTTATGTAATCCACACACATCCTCCACTTGGATTTCTCTCTCACATTCATTAATTCCCCATATTCATTCTCAACGATTATGATCCGACCCTTTTTTGGTACAACTTGGATGGGACTCACCCAGGGACTATCAAAAATAGGATATATGAGTCTGGCATCAAGTAGCTTCACAACCTTTTTTGCTACAACCTATTTCAAGTTGGGATTCAATCGTCTTTGCATTTGACAGGTTGGTGTAGAATCAACCTCAAGGTAGATTCTATGGACACAAATAGACGGGTCAATACCCCTCAAATCAGTGATGGACCACCCGATGGCCTGAATGTTCTTCCTCAAAACTACCATCAATACATCTTCTTGCTCAGGAGAAAGAATAGAATAAATGATCACTGGGAGCATGTCATTGGAGCCTAATAATGCATATTTCAAACCTTCAGGAAGAGACTTGAGTTCAAGAACATGAGGCTCTTTAAGGGAAATCTTCAATGGTTAAAAAATGGTTGGGAGGTCTTCACTTGCAGCCACTAGGGCCAACTCTTCTTCCTCATCCATATCATCACCATCTTCAGGAAATTACACAATGGGCTCTAGACCTCTCCCTTGTGTGGTGGTTTGAATCCATCTAGGAAGACACTCTTCTACTATCTCATCAAGACACTAAATCAGATAGCAATCCTCTTCTATAGCGCCTATCACCTTGGATCTAGTAGAAGACTTGAAGATATTCAACCAGATCTTCATGTTCATGAAAGTCACATACATGGTTCCAGTCCTCACATGGATCACTACATCAGATGTGGCCAAGAAGGGTCTCCCCAAGATGATAGGCACTTTCCTCAAGTCTTTTTCCATGTCTAAGGTAATGAAATCAGATGTAAAGAATGCAGAGGTCTCATCATCAAGTCTGACCAATACATCATTGACACACCCTCTAGGTGTTATCACGGATCTATCGGCCAGCTGAAAGGTACAGTGAGCGGGACCTAGTTGTCCCATTTGTAGCTTAGTGAACACATGATAAGGCATCAAATTTACACTAGAACCCAAGTCAAGAAGAGCTTGGTCTATGCGATGTTCTCTAATGTAGCATGAGATGATGGGAGCACTAGGATATTTTCTCTTCCTTGCCATAATGTGATGTAGAATTGAGCTCACTTGCTTAGTGAGCTTGACCTTCCTTGGTGTCCTTTCGTTGGTCTTCCTCTTGAACGTGATCAAGTCTTTCAAGAACTTAGCGTAAGATGGAATTTTCTTGACCACATCCAGCAAAGAAATGTTGATCTTGACCTGCTTAAAGGTCTCCATGATATCCTTGGTATGTTTGTTCTTCCTTCTTTTCATGGATGGCTCTCTAAGAGCATTGGGGAATGGAGGGAGTCATGCTCCCAACCGACTCAAGTCAACACTATCATCAAGTAGTATCACTAGAATCTCAGTATCAGCATGCGGTATCATGTTATCAACTCTTGGTATCACAATATCATCAACCTAAATCTCAGTATCAACACCCCTAATCACAGTATCAACCTTGTCATCACTGGTTGTGCTATCAATAGAAATACCATACGGCTACTCCAATGTCCTACCACTCCTCAAAACTGTCACTGCCTTTACATGCTGATGGGTAGTGAAAAGGAGGTTTGTGGATTAGGTTGTGCCTATTGAGGTTGTGGTGGCCTTGAGTGAGGTGGATTCAGGTTTTGAAGGATAAATTATGGTCAGGGTTGTGGTTGTTGTTGTGGTTGTTGTGGTGGATGGAGGTGATATTGTGGAGGGGGTTGTTGGTTTGAGTGAGGTGGATGATATTGATAGTTATAAGGGGGTTGGAGAGGTGGAGGAGCACATGGATGTGGTGGTCCTTGGTACTGGTGAAGTGGGGGTACTTGGCCTTGTGGTGGGACATAAGAACCTTGAGTGGTACTCACATAACCAACATCATTGTTTGGCTTGACCATGGGTTGAGACAGGAGCCTCCCCTTTTCATGGTAGGCAAGTCAGAGAGAGATTTGATCAAACCATTTTTCAAGGCGGCTAATGTTTTGTCCTTGAGATGACACCTCTTTCTTTACTTTATCGAGGTTCCTTAGCCTTCTTAGGACTTCCTTCGCAAACTTGGAGTTGTACTTGGGCCCTCGGTGTTTCCTTGGCTACCCTTGCCCCTCCTCATTTTATTACTTTCATGAGAAGTTTGGATGATTCCTCCACTTGGGAATATAGGAGTTGGACATCGGGCCTTGGTTGTTTTAGTTTCCAAATGCATGCAAAGCATTCACTTCTTCTTCCTTAGCTTCAACTGTCATAGTGGATTGACTCGAAGAACCACCATCTTGTCTCTTCATCATATTCATCATATCCACCATCATTTTCATCATGTCGGGGTTGGCTGCAGCCCAGGCTAGAACTATGAGAGGAGGTGGAGGGATGTAGTTCCAGTTACAATGTTTGCCTTTAGTAGAAGCCCGATGGAGAGAATTCTGAACAAGGTGCTCAAAGAAGGGTTATGACTCCTCAGGTGGCTTTGCCACGAAGGTGCCTCCACATGATGAATCAACATTGTTTTGGTTCAACTCCACTAGCCCGATGTAGAAACCTTGAACCAGCTGCCACAATGGTACCTCATAATGAGGGCAATCACATAGGAGCTTTTGGAACCTTTCCCACACCTCGTGGAAAGTTTCATTTTCTATTAGGGAGAAGGCAGTGATACATCTTCTCATTTGGGTCAGCTTGGCAATCAGGAAGAACTTCTTGAGAAAAGTGTTCTTTACCACATTCCATGTCACCAATTCTGACGTGGAGATGTACCATTCTTTGAATTTTTCTTTCAGAGAGAATGGGAAAAGGGTCCTCCAGATGGAGTCATCGGTGGAAGCAGGTGTGCGAAAAGTGGAACAAGTTTCAAGGAAGGCGTCGATATGGTGGTTGGGGTTCTCATTCTCCATCCCATAGTAAGTGGGAAGGAGTCTAAGAAGTATGGGTGGAATGGAGAATTGTTGACCTGACATTTGGTCAACAAGGGTGGCAATGGGGGAGTTGTAATTACTCAGGGTGAAGTATTCACGGATGGGGTGTTTGTGTTGTGGTTGAGCATCTCCATGAGGTATTTCAACTTCACGGTCACCCATTTTGGTTGCTTGGTGTTGTTTGCGGTAGCTTTGGCATCTCCTCCCACCTATATCAGGGTCGTATAACGCCAAGTTGGTACAAGTAGAATGCATACTACACATGCACAACTGTCACCTGCACAATACACAAACAAGCAACAAAAACCAAGTTAGAATGACAAAATGCAAATTTAAACAAAGAATAAAGAATAGCAATGGTGATGTTAGTAGGAAAGGCTAAGCTACACTAACTAGCTTGTCTGAGCGCCTCTATCCCCGACAACAACGCCAAAAAGCTTGGGGCCATTCTTCTCAAGGCCGCACACTAGCCAACTAAAGGTGGCTAGATGCAACCCTAAGGGAAAACACATGGGTCTCTCAAAATTTGTATATGGACCTATTCCAACACACATGCTCAACTAATCACACGTACCTACAAGTGCATGGGGTCGTGTTGTAGTATAGTCTAGGGGTAAGATTAGGGTCGATCCTCAAGGATAAAGGGGGAACTAGACCTAGGTTAGATCTCACACTTACTTGCCATCTAGCCTTTAGGAAACTCTAGGCAATTTCACTAATCACACTTACACTAGCTACTTAGTTCTCACACTTATAGAAGAAGGGAGATGTATGTAGGAACAAAGGGGGCTATCTAGGGATCCACTAATTGGACCTAGGATCCATTCCTAAGATTTCCACATACATTCC
Organism: Alisma plantago-aquatica; assembly: GCA_963693085.1. Taxonomy (NCBI): domain Eukaryota; kingdom Viridiplantae; phylum Streptophyta; class Magnoliopsida; order Alismatales; family Alismataceae; genus Alisma; species Alisma plantago-aquatica. Next base: position 235,375,304 of record OY856410.1, read on the forward strand.
AATTTCTCCTAGAAGCTAAGTGTTATCAAGCATCACAAAACAATCAATTTATGTTTAAAAGCACAAACCACATGCAAGATAATGGGAAATGAGATAGAAGTAAGAGGCAATCATCATAGAATGAAATTATGTTCATTACAAGTTATTTTCCCCCAACTTGGTATCAAAGTCACATTTTAACCCCAAACAACCCACCACTAGGGGCTTAGATGGACATGCTCAAAGAAAAGATAAAAGAAATGAGAAGAAGGGGATAGGACTCCATGGAGCTCGAAGTAGATTCTTCTTCTTCTTCAGCTCCTAGCTACTATAGAATGACCTCCCTCCTCCAAGGTGGGTGAAGGGCATGGAAATGAAGGGGATTATGGTAGAAAACCTAGAAAACTAGGATTCTATGGTGGAAATGAGGTGGAAATGGTGAGTGGTTAGCTTGAATGCAAGGAAGGAGGCAATGAATGATCTAGATAAGGTGGAGGGGAGTAATGGCTGCTAACCTAGTGTTGTGGATGCCACCCATGTATATATATGTGGTGGTGGAAGCACTAGAGTAAGTAGGGGCATTGTTGGAAAAATAGTGCAGAAAATGCTAGGGTTTAGGTGGTAGCATGGCTGTGCTGGGTAGCATGATCGTGCTGGGTAATGGTAGGAATGGTCGTGGTGGTGTGGAATGATCGTTCTATGAAATGGAAAATGTAAGAGGAATTTTGATGAAATGAAGGCTGGTAGCATGGTTGTGTTGGGTTGCACTACTATGGTGAGGGCTAGGTAGAACGGTCGTGATGGATAGCACGACCGTGGTGGGGGAGGTGAAGTGGAGGTCATTTTGGGTAGCATGCCCATTCTCTTCTTTGGCAGCACGGTTGTGCTAGCTGGCACCATTTTTGGGGTATTCACAACACGACCGTGCTGGGTAACATGGCTGTTTTGGTCAAGTTGATTTAACTTGCAATTTTCATGTTTGACTTTGTGATTTTAGCATTGTCTAATACAGTCGTTCCTTGGCACCACAGCCATGCTGGGGTCTCCAGTTGTAAATTCTCTTCGAAACTTCATGATCAATGGAATTCTTTGCTTGATGTCGACCCTTGGCCATTAGGGGTAGGTTGTGGGAGCTTTGGGACCTTCTTTGGGACCCTCCATGGGTGGATGAACCCTAGAACTCCTTCCTTCTCTCTCATCTATCCAAAGCATGGTCCAAGTACCTAAAAAGTACATGAAGAATGTCCATAAGTGCATTTGATAATACTATGCATATTGGGGAATTTAACTTGCATTCTATAGTGTTTAGATGTGATTGTGATACAAAAAGATACAAGATGAATCACTAAAATAGGACTGCATCAACCAACCGAACGATGGGTGCCTTGGATCGACTAGAGAGGCTGACGATGGGCTGCTTCCAATTGAAACAAGATTATTAGTCAAGTGTTTTGACCAAAAGCTAGATCACATTTATCAGTGATGTGTGCATTTTATATCATATTTTGGACCACTTTTGGCTGCATTTCCCAATCATTTTAACCCCATAATCACTCTTAATCATGCTAGATTTTCCATCTTTATTGTTGTATTTACTTGCTCTATGGTTTGGTTTGTAGGTACAACAATTTGACATCCAAATGGGGGAGAAAATGCCATTATAACATCCATAAAGACATTTCCCAATCATCTAGACATTTAGAAAATCAATGTTGCTGCAACTGATAAAAACACAATGTGTCTTAATTAAGACACACAACATGTCATATTAAAGACACTCCATGTCTCAGCCCAGAAATTGAATGCAAAACTCTAGATTTACAACAAAATGTCATGTTTTATCAAAGACATGTTGTGTCTTATTAAAGACACATCGTGTAACCTCCCAGAACTTGATCCAAACTTCAGTTATTGCATAAGACACGTTGTGTCTTATAAAAAACACATCGTGTGACCTACAAATTTCACTCAAACACAAATTTAACTGTCTCACACTTATATATATGACCCCAAGCCATCTTGGGACAGTTATCACAGACTATTTGGGACCTTTTGGAGTGGGACTCAAGAAAGGGAGATCAAGGAGGAGTTGAAGGTGTTTTAAGGGAGAAAAGTTGGTTTCTCGGGAGGGAAACTTCTTCTTTTTCCTTATTCTCCAACAATTGCAGCAAGGATCTCCACCATTCTCTTCTCTCCACTCGGAAGTGAAGCCTTCTGGAGTGTTTCCAGCAACAAGGATGGATTTGTGACTCCTTGAATGGAGTTCCAAGTCTATCTTCCTTCTTCCACAGACATCCAAGTTCATTTGGTTCTATTATGATGTCTAGCACTACTTTCTACTATTTGTATCTACTTCCTACAACCATGGACAAGTAGATATATTGTTCTTGGGAATGGGGGAGTAACTCCCATGTCATAACATTGTTGAATATGAATTTCATATATAATGATAGTTGTTTCACTATTCTAAGGTTCATCAGTGTTTAATTCCTCGTACATGCTTTGCTGGACACTTTGTATGTATGATTTCTTCTCTTTGTATAATCTGGGAAGATGTGCATAGGAGTAAGGAGATGTACCGTAGTTGCACTACCTTGACCATGGGAGTGGCTGGGATGTGTTGGAGAACAAAGGTTTGTAGTTTGAATTTAAGTATGTCCACAGGAGTGGTATACAAAGTTAGGACTGTTCTATACTACCGAGAGGTAGCTGTAGGATACATGCCTCCCCTGTGTTATTGCTAGTGTTCTTGATCTTTGTTGTTCTGTTATGATGTGGATGTGAAACCTTATCCCCAAGAATCCCTAATCCAAATTGATTCTTATTACAAGTGTTTTATGCTTTAGTTCATTTCCTTTTAATTTCTTAGTTAACTGAATAAAACTCCTCTTGTTAAAAAGATCTAGATAGTTGAAGTTTAATACTCTTGCATCTAGCAATACCTTGCTCCTTGGACGACCTTGATAATACGACACATACCCATATACTTGTGGGGTAGTTTTCGAGTTTATAAATATTAAAACTTGCGCACACAACCAACAAGTTTTTGGCGCCGTTGCCAGGGAGCATCAGTATTTTTGTTAGAGTAAGAAGTGTTGAATAGTAAATGAGATTAGATCACCCCACCACCTATCATATCCACCATCATTCTTTCCATCATGATCATCATTATCTTGTTTTTGTATCTTCCATTTTCTTTCTTGTACTTCACTCACCTTTTTTACTTGCAGGACTATATGAGGTGATCCAAAAGGGGTCTTGAACCTTCCACATATTTGGAACCCAAAATTGAGCATAATGTTTACATCCTTTAAAAAGCAAAGACAAATGAAACTCAAACAGATCCATATGAATTACAAACATCATCACCAACGTCTTCACCACCATCTTCACCCAAGCATCCATATCAACAAAAAAAGACCAATCATGGAAGATGATCGTCCCCTTAAAGACTTCATTGTTCCAACTGCTACAAAAATGAATGGGGCCATCAATATCCCATCGATCGAGGCAAATGACTTTTCTATCAGCCCCACAATTATACAAATGATACATCAGAACCAGTTTGGAGGGACGCCAATGGAGGATCCAAACCTCCACGTTGCTGAATTTCTATAGTTGGTTAGCACTTTCAAGATAGACAATGTTCCTATTGATGCAGTTTGTCTTCTTCTTTTTCCTTTCTCTTTGAGAGATAGAGCCAAAGAGTGGATCTATTCTTTGACAAGCAACTCCATAAACAACTAGGAGGAACTCCTCAAAGTTTTCTTAGTCAAATACTTTCCACCAAGAAAGACCGCACAATTGAGGAGTCATCTCATCAATTTTTCTCAAAGGCATGAAGAGACCTTGTCTGACACATGGGAAAGGTTTAAAGACCTTCAATGTCTTTGTCCACACCATGGTTTAAGCAATTGTCTTCTATTGCAAACTTTCTATAATGGCTTATTCTAGAATAAAATGATATCTATTGATGCTGCAAATGGTGCTTTAATGAACAAATCATACAGGGACGCTTATGCCATTATTGAAGACATGGCACTTAATAATTTCCAACGGAGTCTTGATTGGAGCAGGCAACCTTCTTCTTCATACTCTATTTCTAGAAAGAAAGCTACTGAAGTAACTTTTGATGCATGTGGAGCAGCATGACACACTCCTTCTTCATGTTTTGGCACACCGTCACAATTTGAATACACATCGGAGCTCAACAACAATGTCAACTACAATTTCATCCAGCAACAACAACATTTACAACCCAAGCCTAGTTTGGTGTCCACGCTTGAGACCTTTGTCTCAACGCAAATTCATAAAAATGATGAGCTTCGTCAACAAAGGAAGCTTCTAAAGGATGCTATTTCAAAACTTTCTTATAAGGTGGATGGAATTGCCACTAACACTAGGATGTTGGAGAATCAAATTGCTCAACTAGCTCTTGCCAATCGCAATGCACATTCCAGTTCATTGCCTAACCAAGTGGAAATGAACCCAATGGAGACATTCACATAAATTACTTTGAGGAGTGGAGCTTCTATGGAGAATCTTATTCACCATCAAATACTATATAATATGAAGTTGTTGTCTCTAATGTAGTCAATGATGTTGAAGCTCAAAGAAAGAAATTCTGACATGCTCTATGGGATGATTCTTCAAGCAAGACAAATTTCATTTTTCTGGAATACATTTGCAAATTTATCGATGATGAGAAAAACATTACCAAATTAGATTATGATTACTTTGAAGAGGAGAATGCAGACACCAACAATATTGATGTTCAAAAGACCATTTCTACTGCAAATCACAAGTGTCGATCTTCCAGCCAAATAAAAGATATATTGACAACGAGGCATAGATGCTTAGCACAATAATTTCCAGCCTTAAATCAAAGCAATGGACCTCCATCTCCATCATTCACCATGATAGGTAACCAGTTTCAATCCTCTTGAGTTTGTTATATGTAGTGAGGACACTATAAATTTCAAGCTTGGGGGGGAGCAACCGGCCAGTATTGTAGTGTAGTTTTATTTCCCTTTTATTATCCTTTTTTTAGTTGTTGTTTCCAGTATTGCTCTTCTTATGGAAAATCTAGTTTGATTTGAGTCCTATCTTTTGTATGTGGATTGAACTCCTACAATTAACTGATTGTCCTCTTTTGATGAGAAATATCATTTGGAGAAATTGTAAAAGGCATGCATCAATCAAATGAAACCTTTTGGCCATCAACATGTGCTTAAATATGGTTTATGCTTCTAGCCTGAAAATTCTTCTTTCACATCCTTGATTCCTTAAAACATGTAATGGTTTCAATTTTTATGAGTAAATCAACTTTACAATATCATTTAGAATATGGGATGCCCTTGTAAATCTCTTAGTGCATTTCAACCACTCTTTCAATGAAAATTTTTCAAAACAAATGAATGAAATCTAGCTAATGTTGCAATTTAGTTGACTCTCCTATGTTTTGGATAAATTTTAAAATTTCTTTTGGCTTATCTCATCTTAATACCTCATAAAATATGGCTAAACCACCCACATATCATGCTAGCCTAGTGTAAGTCCGATCTGGCCACGATGGTTTGGTGGTATGTCTAAAAAGAGGGTAAAATACCCCAACTGACATTCCACATGTGTATAAGCCTACATTAGCAGCTGAGTGTCGGAACCCATAATTCATTGTCATATCATTTTTGGGAAAGAAGGAGAGTACAACTAAAATTGTCAATTTTAACTAAGATATCATCATTTGTATCCTTAATAGTTGAGAGTTTGATTTGCACATCCACTAATTGTTTGGCTTGGTAATCTAAGTTCTACTTAGTGTTGTTTAATTGATTAATTCATTTAATTGTGACTAGTCCTTTTGAACTAAAAATCTCTTTCTTAGGTGTTTAAATTGAATTGATGGCTATGAGTATAAACATGTTGATCATGGTTGGTTTGGTCATATACACATCTTTCAGTTCATTTGATCTATGCATGAACTTGACAATTCCTTCATTTGGGTTTCTATGCTCTTTTTGCTTGAGGACAAGAAATGGTTTAAGCTTAGGGGGATTTGATGTGTGCATTTTATATCATATTTTGGACCACTTTTGGTTGCATTTCCCAATCATTTTAACCCAATAATCGCTCTAAATCATGCTAGATTTTCCAGCTTTATTGTTGTATTTACTTGCTCTATGGTTTGGTTTGTAGGTACAACAGTTTGGCATCAAAATGGGGAGAAAATACCATTATAACATCCATAAAGACATTCCCCAATCATCTAGACATTCTGAAAATCAATGCTGCTGAAACTGATAAAGACACCCTATGTCTTAAAAACACACGATGTGTCATATTAAAGACACCCCTTGTCTCAGCCCAGAAATTGAATGCAGAATTTTAAATTTGCAGCAACACACCGCGTTTTATAAAAGACACGCCATGTCTTATTAAAGACACGTCGTGTCTTATTATAGACACGTCATGTAACCTCCCAGAACTCTATCCAAACTTTAGTTATTGCATAAGACACACCATGTCTTATAAAAGACATGTCATGTGACCTATAGATTTCACTCAAACACGAATTTAACCGTATCACACTTATATATACGACCCCAAGCCATCTTGGGATAGTTATCATGGACTATTTGGGACCTTTTAGAGCGGGACTCAAGCAAGGGAGATCAAGGAGGAGTTGGAGGTGTTCTAAGGGAGAAAAATTGGTTTCTCAGGAGGGAAACTTCTTCTTCTTCCTTCTTCACCAACAATTGCAGTAAGGATCTCCGTCGTTCTCTTCTCTCCACTCAGAAGTGAAGCTTTCTGGAGAGTTTCCAATAGCAAGGACAAATTTGTGACTCCTTGATCGGAGTTCCAAGTCTATCTTCCTTCTTTCACAGACATCCAAGTTCATTTCGTTCTATTATGATGTCTAGCACTACTTTCTACTATTTGTATCTACTTCCTACAACCATGGATGAGTAGATATCTTGTTCTTGGGCATGGGGGACTAACTCCCATGTCATAACGTTGTTGAATACAAAATTCATATATAATGTTAGTTGTTTCACTGTTCTAAGGTTCATCGATGTTTAATTCCTCTTACAGGCTTTGCTGACCACTTTGTATGTATGATTTCTGCTCTTTGTATAATCTGGGAAGATGTGCATAGGAGTAAGAAGATGTACCTTAGCTGCACTACCTTGACCACGGGAGTGGCTGGGATGTGTTGGGGAACAAAGGTTTGTAGTCCAAATTTAAGTATGTCCACATGAGTGGTATACAAAGTTAGGACTATTCTACACTATGGGGAGGTAGATGTAGGATACATGCCTCCCTTGTGTCATTGCTAGTGTTCTTGATCTTTTTTGTTCTTCATGTTATGATGTGGATGTGAAACCCTAGCCTGAAGAATCCCTAATCCAAATTGATGCTTAATGCAAGTGTTTTCTATTTTAGTTCATTTCTTTTTAATTGCTTAGTTAAATAAACAAAACTCCTCTTGTGAAAAATATCTAGATTGTTGAAGTTTAATACTCTTGTACCTAGAAATACCTTGCTCCTTGGACAACCTTGATAATACTACACGTAGTCGTATACTTGTGGGGTAGTGTTCGAGTTTATAAATATTAAAACTTGCACACACAACCAACAATCGGTCCACATCAGTCAAAGCATAACGCTTCAACTGGACACAAAGGTTGAAACAAGAACCACATCTACTATGATCAGACCACTTTGATACACCCCCTCACACTTCAACCCACTTTAATTAATTGATGTGGGGCCATTCGAGCACCACTCTAGCCTAGCTCTTTGAGAGGTAGTCAATTCATCTACCAAAATAAGAAAGGATGACATTCAATTTACCAAGGAAGCGAGTATGTCATTCAATTTACCAAGGAGAGCCATCCTACTAGGCATCAATATAAAAAATATACATTTTACAAAATAAATTATTATATTTAGATATCATAAGAATCCAAAATATAATTTTTGAATTCATATCCATCTAGTATTTTTTAAACTTGATGAAGACATTATTGAGCTCTGGTTAAGTTGGAAAAGGTTGGGTTCAAATACTACATAAACATGTATTCAATATGATTTTTGTCTATTTGCATGCCTACTCAGTAGATGTGTGAGAAAGGTACCACAATATCAAATATTCAATTTGAAAACACCATTGAGTAGGTTGTATGCATGCTTAAAGATCTTAGTACCCAAGCCAAGAGCTAGGACAAGGTCCAAGAAAAATTCTACCTAGCATCACAACAAGCGCAAAGGAAAATAGTCAGCACTTAGAGATGATATTTATGGTATACAAGTATATTGGAATAGCAATTGACACAATGCCTCATGCTGCATGCATGCATGCGTGTAATGAATCTTGAGTGAGTAAGAGGTGTGTCCCTTTATAATATGATTGCCCATATATATACTATGATGGTCACAATTTGAAGTGTTGTTGGAAACAATCTTGATGTAACATAAAAAAATAGAAAGTGCCAATAACGATAATTCATGTTTGTATATAACAAGCACAAATCTAGTTGAGAACAAACAACCAAAAAATAATACAAAATAATATTTAAAGTATTTAAATGTGTTGTTTATAAGGATTTATCTCCAATAAAAGAGTGTTTACCTATAGGAAAATGATGTCTTCCTATATATATTTCTCAGGATAGAGTATTCACATCGATATCTATGTCATTCCAACGAATTTGATCTTGTCTTAGTTTCCTATTTGACTAGTTAATGAATATCTAGTCACATATCAGTCTCATATATCCTACTACATGACCTATTTGACCTTGTACTCGATTAAGTAGTATAATGATGTTGTGAACAAATGTGTCTTAATCCACATTCTTATTAATCAAAGGATCCTTACATCATTAGACATTCCTAATATACCCAATATATTTACTCAACAGACACTCAAACATCTTATCAAAGTATCTAGATGTATGAAGTACAATACTTACAACAATCTAGCACCATTCATATGCTGAGTCTTGCACAAATAACAAATGTGGCGCATGCGCATCCGACCAACAAGTAACCTTTTTTTTAAAATGGACAAAGTTATATGCATAGTATACATCATATTATTAATGAATATAGATATAGACAAGGGGAGTTGGTTGATCATGTACCAAATGACCATCAAGGAAGCATCTCTCTATACAGAGTTTCATTAAAACATTTTTGATTTACCTCTCTACTACACATCCTTAGACTTTGGAGAGTAATGGGTCACCCTTTATTCATATTCTATAAAGATATAGTAGTCACACTCGAGTACAATAATAGAAAACTAATTATCTATGCACATGTTTATCTAAGAAAATATGTTCCTATAACTGAGATTATGAATTTATAATCAAATTGTTACCAACATATGATTTGAACACTGGAGCAATAATATGCCATACACCAACTAGTTGCAGAAGATCCCAGTCATCACGCTGATTTTAGTCAAATATGTGGTTAACATCCCGGTCTCTCATGGTCCCATTTTACATGGAATCTCATAGGAACATTCATATATACCAAACACTATAACACCCCATCCACAACAAAACACGATTACATGCTAACCAGCGGATTACCAAAAAACACGGGAAATTAAAATTGATTTACAACAAGCACCAGAAGATGAAACATATAATATATGAGGCAACACTTTTCATTTCATAGCATATTTCCAAGGTGCTACAACATAATTTCCCATCATCTCGTTACATGAAATAACTGTTTTCCAGGAAGCTTGTTTTGGAAGTCTAGATCTATGTGGTGACCCTCGAAGTAGCAGTTTGACATCACAGAGGAACGATAATAAGGATAGGCAAGTGAGGACTGGATGGTTTGATCAGGCAGCAGATGGCAACAGGCAACCGTTAGATCTTGTGGCATAAGCTGGCCAGAAACGGTAGAATGACCAATCTGTGGTGACAGGTCGAATGGAGTCACTCCATTATGCTTTGTCTTCTTCTTGCCTCTAATCTGCTCTAGTTGATCCAGTTCAGGATGTACCCTCCTTTGAGCGTTTGTTGTACGTTTGGCAGATGTTTCCTTCCTGTTAGTCAGAAGAGAGATAGTCTGTTGTCGAGCACCTTGTTGATGACCTGGTTGTGTAGGATGAAGTATACTCTTCTCTGTATCCTTTCCTTTCTTGGATGTGATAGTCGGGTGAATCCCTTTCTGTGTGATATGTCAAGGATCGTTATAACCATGGGAATAGATATCCTTGGAAAGGTGTGAAGTTGTCTCAGATGGAAAGGTTGGCTTTGGTTTGATCCAGCTAAGTGCCTATAGTGTGACTATGGATGTTATGCAGAGGTATCGTACCTGGTGGGATAGATAGTGTCTAGAAGTGAGTCCTATGTGTCATCCCTGTACACTTAGGTCTTCGGGAGAGCTTTTCGATGTTTCTTGTACAATGATCGATGTATGGTTTTTGGTATGCATCTTGATGTAAAGCATCATGGCAAATAGTTATTTAATGTAACAAGATGATGGGAAATTATGTTGTAGCACCTTGGAAATATGCTATGAAATGAAAAGTATTGGCTCAAATATTATATGTTTCATCTTGTGGTGCTTGTTGTAAATCGGTTTTAATTTCCCGTGTTTTTCGGCAATCCGTTGGTTAGCATGTAATCGTATTTTGTTGTGGATGGGGAGTTACAGTGTTTGATATATATATACACACACACACACATGCACACACACACATATATATAACCATACACACAAATATATATATATATATATATGTATATATATACTACATATATATACACACACACACACACACACACACACACACATATATATATATATATATATATATATATATATATATAAAGAGAGAGAGAGAGAGAGAGAGAGAGTCAGGCTAGAATACACTCGAGTGTATCCGGAGTGGAATACACTCAAGTAGTTTTTCATGATGCAATATTTTTTTTGAAAATATAATCCATTGATCTTCTTAAACATCATGTGAACAACTCATACATAAAATTTGAGCACATTTGGATATGTATAGCTCATGTTATGAAGACCGCAAAAATTATGCATTTCAAATTAGTTTTGTGCGTCAATTTTGTTGCCCTTGGATGAGTGACTTGCACCCATCCAAATGGGCTAAAATTTTGTATGTAACTTAGTTATAGTATGACGGTGAAGATCAACAGTTTACATTTTGCAAAAAATAGTCTTGATATGCAAACACACTTGAGTGTATTCGTGCGATCCATACACTCGAGTGTATTCTAGCCTGACTCTCTCTCTCTCTCTATATATATATATATATATATATATATATATGTATATATATACTACATATATATACATACATATATATATATACATATATACATACATATATATATACATACATACATACATACATATATATATATATACATGCATACATACATACATACATATATATATACATATATATATACATATATATATATATATATATATATATATATATATATATATGCATACATACATCCTTATATGTACACATGTGTATAGAACCCCTTCTCCTGTTATCCCCAATAAGATGCATGAGGGAGGCAAGAGAAGTTATACCTATATTACCAAGGATCTAGATTTAAATAAATAATATTAACCATTAATAATTTTACAAATGAGTATTTTTGTACAAAGATGGATAATACATCTCCTTAGAGGGAGTATACTTGCATATAGGTAAGACTAACATTAAAAAACTTATTACAGAAAGAAACTATCTCAAATCCTACTTGGTTTCCTTCATTAGAATTATTCAGTTTTCTTAGGGGATGACTAATTTTCACATCAACATCTCTAACCTAAAATGCCGATAAAAACACAATCAAATATTTCTTCATTATGATGTGGGTGCGATAAAAAGTGTGCATGTACAATAAACAACATATATGAAAAATCAAGTCTATAAATTGTAAATAAAATAAATTTCATATATGTATTGTATTCAACCCATAATCTTGTCGATGTCATTTGGTGTGCTTTAATTGCATCCTTAATTGGATTCTGAAGTGTATGTCATGTCATCAGCCCCGTCATTGGACTCTTTCACCCCACTTCTTATTGTTCCTTTGTACACTCTCATATTATTTTACATTCTTTTCTTTGGATTGGGTTTCTCCCAATAACACCATTTTGAGGTATCCATTACTGGATTGTTTGTTATTACTTATGATACTCATAAGACTTCATAATTTTTGTATTAATTGAAAGCATTCAATGCATAAATCATCTAATTAATATTTTTAGAAAACATTGATAATTTGAAAAAGTAGTATAAAGCGAGTATTCATAGATAACCCACATACCTTATCTTAAAGGACAAATGATGTCCATATTCAATAATCCTAGCAAAAAGCATAGTCTGAAAATTGATATTCATCAAAGTGTTAGAAAAATCTCCAAAGTCCTTAACTAGGGTTTTGTGTCTAGCTTAGCGTGTAGGGTTTGTTCTAGGATTAGATGGGTAAATTAGGGTTAGTTTCCATGAAATCCTAAGATAGAGGTATGAACCCAAAACGTCATACAAAACCCTACTATTGATCTTTCATATCTTCATGTAAATATTAATTACTTATGTTAGGAAAATATATTAATTCCCAACCATAAGATTAGAGGAGAAGTCCAAAACTTTATGGTTAGCTACTAGGGTTTCATAGATACTAATCTATAATAAAATAGTTCCTACCAATTCTTTTAATAGGGATTGATTTAGACCATGAAAACTTGTTTATTTTATATCTCTCATTTTTCTCATTAGAAAAATGTATATATTAGATATATTCATGCCAAGGATAAAAAATTATCAATTTTATAATTTTAACCCTCGTGGGCCAATATTAGGATGCCACGTAAGTGAAAGCTTGTTTCTTACTTAAGTCAAGTTTGGATAAAGAGAAAGGCGAGCTACTCCCTTACCCCTCAAGTCAATTAACCATTAGTTGCCCCCTTGATTAATTAAGTGAATTTAAAATCATAACATAAATTTAGCAATTCATTCACAACATAAATTTTGATTTGACCTCTTGAACACGGGGTATTGCTCCCCTTTATTCTTTGTAACACCTGCATGAAATTTCCCCAAGCTATTATACCCACTTCTTTTCTCTCCTCTTCCATTCCTTCCCCACCCTTCCTCCTCTTCTCTTCCTCTTTCTCTCTAGTTTCCCCTCTGCTACACTCCCCTCTTCCCCTATCTATTCTCCTGTTACCTTCCCTCATTCTTATCCTCCCTTTTCATCTTGTTCAGTAAATCCTAATGGATTTATCTCTTCCCCTAAATGTGTTTACATGCTCAGGCGTTGAGATCCACCACCACCATAGGGAAAACGAAGGTTCTACAAACCATCCATCATTCATCTATTTCCCTCACATATTGGTCACTGTCAATTCTCAACCATGGAGTAACGAAGTATGCATATGGATGTGTCTTCAATCATTCCCAACCTTCTTGACCCCTGAACCACTCACATAAACATAGGCCTTTCCTGTTACAATGGAATCCACAACGACAAACACCAGTAGAAGGGTCTACATCCTCCCATATTCAGATCATAGACAAATAGGTAACTTTCACCTCCTAATCGGGACTACACTATATTTACAAGCAATAGAGTTAACTACAAATTATAATGGCCAAAAGAAAAGAAACATGCCCAAACCTCCCACCCTCATTCTTCACCTTAGACCTCCTCCACTTCTGAATCACCTCCAGCCACCCTACTCTTCCTCCTTCCTCCCATTGGAACCTTCTTCATGAAATCAATGACCTATAATAATGGATGAGCCTAGATTTATTTTCAAGTTCACAAGAGACGGTATCCAAAAACCAAATGATAAGATATGAGGTTGCAATCAACCTCATTCACCAATGGACTACTAATAACAGGTCAAGCCCTTACCAAGTGTGAGTACCATATTTTTAAACCTGATAACTAGGATCGATAGTTTGATTACATGAATAGTTAGTGTAGTCTAAATAATACTTAAGGTAACATAGTAACTGATTATATTACTACATGTTGATTATGTAAAATACTTATATATACATTAGTATATTAGTATCAATAATATGGTAGGTTTGAAACTAATAATTTCATAGTATGAATTGGTGAGTGTCTACTAGAAATGGAATTAGATAATAGCCATTACGTACTACAAAAAGTAGGGTGATGAATATACTAGAAACTATTCAATCAATTTTGTATAAAAGGGGACATGATATATGCATAAGAGTGTATCTTTATAAACATGAGTTGTGTGACATGTTCTTTGAATCTACATCCAAATCTACCTCCAATTGTCTATATATAAAATATTATATAATACAAGGTGTATCAACACTAACATGCATATTGAATATGTTGTTAGCAATAATATGGAACCATATGTTGTTAGAAAGAGAAATACATTACAAAAGCTAAATTGGAAAGATGAACCTCATTACCCACACTTATATTTGACCTAGACCCATCTAGAGTCATGCGGCTAGGTATGTAAAAGCATAGAACTATATAAATCTTAAACCCCTAATTTAGAGAGATGTTATATTAGTTATAGATATAAATAAGAACTCCTAATCTTAAATAACTAAAACTAAGAAACATTTAATTTCCATCTGAATAATTATAATATTCTTATACCTTGTGCCTTGTAGGCCTCTCATTGTTAGGTTTGGGAAATTTGTCAATTTTACACCTAGAAATAGGCTTAGCCATGCAGACAAAGTATGTGCTTCTTCCCAATTCAGTTTAGGCATATAATGACTAAATATTAAATTGATGATATTTGGACATATTTCATATGGAACTCCTCCTATTGAATATCTTGAAATTCTACTATAATATCAATTTCCATCAATTGATTACCCCTAGGTTGATTTCTTAACAACTTGTTCCACTTCAATATGATCCATGTGACTTTAACCTCTATCTGTGATGGTATCATCACTTTTTGCAATTAGATATTAATTGGAGCTGTACTTGTGACCTTGCCTTCTTGATTATGAGTGTCTAATTTGGACTAGTATAAACTAATCATAGTGTATCCATGTTTTAGGCATTTAGGTTTTAGTCCTCTTTCCACAACGTTCAGGTTTTAGTTCCCTCCCAGACACTGGGGTTTCATTTTGTGCCACATGATATTTTTATAAGAATTGAGGTTTTAGTTCTCTAGCTAGGGTTTTATTCCACCTATCACATTTTATTTATGGACACTAAGGTTTTAGTCCTCTTTCTATGGCTAGTGGTTTATGGTTCCTTAGACCTACTTTAGTTATTATAGTCCTATTTTAATCTACATGAACTGATTTTTATATGTTGTTAATTGTGATTAAAAGGCAAGAGATTTTTTACTTCATGAGACTGGTTCTCTAAGTCGATAATGGTTCAATTTTTTAATTATCATTCTTTGGAGTCCATTCTTTTGATTAATTCCTATGGAAGTCACCTATATGTTGAAAGCCCCCTCCTTGTTTGGTATTACCCCTTTTTGTACTTGTAACCCATACTAATTCTAAAATATTATCACATGCACATACTCAGAAGAATCTTGATGCATATCTTTTGTTTTCTTTTTCTGGGTGTTATTCCCAAAACCACCCAAGTGCAGGAGCACTATATGACAACGACTGAGGAAGATCACTTATAGGACATGGGTTTAAGGAGAGCTTGGAATGGTTGGGTTTCCCTCTAAAATTGTCCTTTCATATCATTATATGCATACATTTTTATTTTTCTATTCCACATTTTATGGTGAGGAACAATTGTATATGAATTATCATGTAACTTTGTAATAATTTTGATTCTGTTGATTGATCATTATTTTGATTTGTGTTATATATACCATTTGGGAAATGATGAATATCCTCCTTTCCTTCATGTTTTGAATAAGATGGCTATAACTTCTCAATTTCATGAAGAGTGGATCCCCTCTCGGGTCCCACTCTTTACAATATTTTATCAGAGTCTAAGAAGTTAGTGACTTGACTATTTCCAGTTATCCTAATTTGTTTCTTAAATTAGGTACTTAGGTGACCCCATATAGGGTTGTCATATGCCTATCCCTAAGTCATGGAATACCAACTATTGTTTTAACCCCTGATTAATTTGGTCACTTCCACTCCCCAAACCACCTATGTGGATAAGACTTAGTCTTTAGGGATCCTTATCACACCTACCCCTTTATGGAGGTGAAGATGTCACCATCGAGATTTGACTCTTGTAGATTTTGGTTCCTATTTTATAGCATGATAGCCTAAGCTCTATGAATTGTAGATTTACTTGGATAGTCATATCTAGGCTTTACCCTAGTTCTCACCTTAACTCCTTTCCTTTGTTGTTTCAAGCATGTCTCACATATGCCCACCCTGGGTATTGAACATGCATGGATGATAAATTCAAAATCTTGATTAAGTTATAGAATGGAAATGATTCCCTAGATATTAAGTTATAATATGAACAAGCACACCCATTGATAGGAATTCCTTGCCTTCAACATGGAATACATGAGCATAGATACCCCTCAATGTTATCTGTTTAAGGGCTAGAATCCATCTTTATTAATATCATTGTGCCTCAGGCGTAAGGATTGTGGAATGGAAGTTATTAGTTTAATAAAACATGTCTAGGAGTTCACTGATTCCATCTCCATGGTATAATTAGATTACCTAGTGAATGAGATGGTGGGTAATTTGACAATATGTTCACCTGGCCTTGTAAAGACACTAAGATAGAGGATTATCAAGTAATGAATCAACCATAAGTTCTTCCTACGAGGGTATCATTTGATTCTCTAATGTATTTTAATGAATCAGTATGAACTACAACTAGAGAGAGTGAGGAAAATAGTTGTCGTATTCTAATAGGTTTGGTAGAAGTTTATGGTGTGTAAAGTAAAACAGTTTCCCTCCTTCTATGATTTAGGTTAGCGATATGTTGGTATGCCCTTCTGAGTTTTATTAATGATTTGAATCTTTTAGTAGTATGAAGTGATGATAGAATATAGTAGGTGTGTAGTATAGTGGAAAGTGGTTAACTTGGTTCTTGGGTTGATTTTGGCACCATTTTTGGATTCACATCGCAAAGTTATCATTGTTACGCTTATTTTAATTATTAGTTATATGTACAAAAGAAAATCTTTCAGATTTTGTTGAAGGTTTTAGAACCAAGTTACAACCACAAGAAATTTTTAGTAGTAGATAAAATATTTAGAAGAGAACCTTATTACTAGATAGATTAACCTTGAGACCCTAGACCTAAGTGGAAGTAGAAAGTAAGTAGGAGTTTAGATATAAATGACCTAGTTAATCTACCCATGTTTCCCATATAGATGGTTAGTAAGGATATATTTTAATCCTTTTAAGGGGTTGAGTATCGACCTTTATTCTTTAGGAATGTAACTTGACTTGGAACTATTTGAAGTAAGTAGTGGTTGTAGTAAGTAATACACAAGTAGCATTAAGATCATAAGTATAAATCTAACATCTAACCAAGGTAGAGTGGTATGCCTTGCAAATTTTATCACCATAAGAATTACATGTAAAATTAAAAATAATAACAAGTTCTAAACTTTATTTTTCCCTAACCAAAATGGTGAACAAAATCCAGGTAGGTTACTATAAATAAAAAAATTGGATAATTTATAGAAGTGGTGTAAAGCATGAAAGAGAGTGGTGAAACATCCATAATGTTGCAACTAACCATAATGAATAGGGCCTCATTAAGACAATCCTAGGTTTTTGTTGTAACTTAATGTTGTAGTTCCACTTTGAGAATGGACTATGAGAGTAATATGAGATGTATGGTAAGATATACTATAGCGAGAGAAACCAGAAACCCTTAGCTTTGCTTAGAAGTATGACTTAGTTTGCATGGTTAGCGGCGTATGGGTTTTAGGAACAAAATCCTCTTCAAGGGATAGAGTATTGTGACATACACAAATCTAGATTACTTTATGAAACCCTCTCATTATCTTACACATTTCAATAAAATAAAAAGTAGTTGCCTTCACACTTATTTAGAATGTATTAAGATTAAATGGAGTCAAATCATATATTATACTTACAAATGTCCTTTACATATGATGTATTGAGGTGAAATAAGTATATAAATTCAATAGAAAGCTTTAATGTGAATACTGATCAATTAATATTTCTAACTCATGTTTGACTCTCTAAAATCTTCTAGGAAGCAAAATAGTTGAATATTGATAAACTATTATGTCACAATTTATTAGTTAAGTGTATAAATTTCCTTAAGTGAATGCTTGACATCCAATTAATAGAATATAGTATCAATAATTCTAAAACATTAAATATAAGTTAAAACCATTTTTTTTGGATAAGTCAGGAATCTATTTTATTCATCTCGCCTTCCTCGTGCAAGCCAATTTGGACAGTTATTACAGGCCACACTACTAGACTCATAATTAAACATGGTAGTACTACTACCATTATAAGACTCTGACTGGATGATGCCATCCACACTAGATGTAGGGTTAACATCATGATACAGGTGCCTGTTGGTTTTGAGATGGTGTTTAGCTAGGGTGTCAGCTGCCTGGTTCCTTTCTATGTGTCCTAATTAGTCTATTGAACAATTTTCAAGTCAATTGACCATTTCAAACTTCTGTTGCCTACCATTACAAGTATTTCACTTTCGATGAAGCTACTCTATGTTGGATAAAACAATCAATTAATTAAGTGAACTTTAACTCAAAAAATTACAATTAGCAATTCATTTAAAACACATGTTTTGAGTTACCTATTGAATGTTGGTTATTGTTCCTTTTTCTTTTTCGTAATGCCCACATGCCATTTGTTCAAGCAACAATATCCTCTTCCCTCTCCTCTTTCATTCCTTCCTCACCCTTCCTCTTATCTTCCTCTTCATCTTCCTCTCTACTTTCCCCTCTACTACTCTACCCTCTTCCTACAATTATCCTCCTATAACCTTCCCTCATCCCTATTCTCCTTTTTCATCTTGTTCTGTAAACCCTAACTGATCTATCTCACCCCACCTGCAATGACTTGATCATACATTGAGCTCCACCACCACCACAGGGCCATCAAAGGTTCTAAAAACCATACATCAGTGATCTATTGCACTCACGTATTGGTCACTACTGATTCCCAAGTGTGGAGTACAAACATATGAACATGGATGTGTCTTTAAGCGTTCCCAACCTTCCCGACCCCTGAACCACTCAAATCATGTTAGGAATTTCCCATTATAGTGGAAACCACATCGACTACAACTAGTAGAAGGGTCTATGCACTTCCATCTGTAGATCACTGATAAATAGGCAACTTCCACTTCCTAACTAGAATTGCACTCTCTCTGTCACCAATAGAGCTAACTACAAATTATAATGGCCAGAAGCTGAGTAACATGCACAAACCTCGTAACCTCATTCTTCACCTTAAATCTCCACTTCTTATCGATAACCACCAGCCACCCTACTCTACGTATTCCTCCCATTGGAAGCTGCTACATGAAATGGATGACCTACAACAATGGAAGCACCCACCTTCATCATCAAGTTCTCAATAGGTGGTATCCAAAGATAAAATAATAGGAGATGATGTTGCAATCAACCTCATTCACAAATGGACTAATACTCGTAGATCAAAACCTTGTTTGAACAGTGGTAAGTCCCATATTTCTAAAGTTGATAAGTAGGATGAACAATTTGACAATGTTAATAGTTAGTGTAATCTCAATAATAATTAAGGTAACATAGTAACTAATTAGATTACTAACCATTGTATCTGTAAACTCCTTATACATACATTAGTATATTAGGATCAAATCTATGGAGCTTTGAAACTACTAATTTTGTAATACGAGTTAGTGAATGTCTATAAGAAAAGGTATTAGATAATAACCTATAAGTAATACACAAAGTAGGGTGATGAATATAATATGAACTATCCGATCGATTTTGTATAAAAGTGGACATGAAATATGCATAAGAGTGTATCTTTATAAGCATGAGTTGGGTGACATGTTTTTTTTAGTCTACATCAAAATCTACTTCCAATCGTCTATATATTAAATATTATAAACTACAAGGTATATCTCGACAAACATGCATATTAAGTATGATGTTAGCATGGTATTAAAGAGACAAAGACATTACATAAGCTAAATTGGAAAGATGAACCTCACCACCCACACTTATATTTAGCCTAGATCCATGTAAAGTCATGTGGCTAGATATGAAACATAGAGATATATAAATCTAAAACTCCCAACTTAGAGAGAAGTTATATTAATCATAATTTTAAATAAGAAGTCCTAATCCTAAATAATTAAAAGTAATCAACATTATATTCCAATCCAAATAATAATGATATTCTTTTACCTTGTACCTTATAGATCTCTCATTGTCAATTCTTGGAGATTTGCTAATTTTATCCCTAGAAATTGGCTTAGCCGTGAAGACTTGGTATGTGCTTCTTCCCAATTTAATTATGCATGTAATGAATAAATTCTAATTTGATGATGTTTAGGCATATTTCATTCGACACCTCTCTTGTTGAATATCTTGAACTCCTTATGGAATATCAGTTGACATCTACTAATTACTCCTAAGTTGATTTCTTAATATCTTGTTCCACTTAGTCATATGACTCGAATCTCTTTGTGTGATGGTATCGTCCTTTTTTGCACTTTCATATTAATAGGACTTGTATTTCTGACCTTGCCTTATCGATTATGCATGTAAGACTTTGACTAGTATTAACTATTAGTAGTGTAACCATGTTTGGGCACTGAGATTTTAGTCATCCTACTATGAAACTGAGGTTTTGGTCCTACTTCCAGGCACTAGGGTGTTATCCCCGTTGTCACATGATATATTTATAGGCATTGAGGTTTTAGAGCTCCTACCAGGCAGTGGAGTTTTATTCCCCTACCATGTTTTATATATGAGCAATAAGGTTTAGTCATCCTTCCACATATATCAGTTTGTGGTTCCCTATCCCTACTTTAGTTTATTCTAGTCTTATTTCAATCTACATGTGCTACTTTTTATTTGTGATTAAAAGGCAAGAAATTATTTACTCCATGAGATTGGTTCTCTAAGTTGATAATGCCTCAATTGCTATTTCTCATTCTTTGAAATTCATTCTTTTGAATTACTTCCTTTAGAACTTACCTATACGTTAAAAGCCCCCTCCTTGTTTGGGAATGTCCATTTTTATACTTGTAACCCATAATAATGCTCAAATATTATTATGTGCACATACTCAGAAGACTTTGACACACACTTTTTCTCTTGTTGGGTGTTGTTTCTAAAACCACCTATGTGTAGGAGAATTATATGATAATGACTAATGAAGATCATTCATAGGACCTGGACTGAAGGATAGCTTGGAATAACTGTGTTTCCCTCTACAATTGGCCTTACATGTTATTAGATGCATATTTTTTATTTTCCATGCCACCTTTTATGGTGAGGAACTATTATATATGAATTATCATGTAACTTTGTAATAGTTTCTTTTCCTACTTCTTATCCATTATCTTTCTCTGTGTTATA
This sequence comes from Alisma plantago-aquatica, assembly GCA_963693085.1. Taxonomy (NCBI): domain Eukaryota; kingdom Viridiplantae; phylum Streptophyta; class Magnoliopsida; order Alismatales; family Alismataceae; genus Alisma; species Alisma plantago-aquatica. The sequence continues at coordinate 235,396,862 of OY856410.1, forward strand.
TATACCATTTGGTAAATAATGAATATCCTCCTTCCCTTCATATTT
>OY856410.1:236001906-236199406 GCA_963693085.1 Alisma plantago-aquatica
TGAATAAATAATGGGTTTAAGTCCCATCTCTGACCTACAATTATCAATGAAGGATGCATAAAGTCCCTTAATGAAAGGATCTATTGTATTGTTTTTGGTACCAGCATAATCAATAGCCACAATAACATTACATACAAGGTCCCTTACAAACTTTCATTAGACTTGGATGTGTCTACTTTGTTATCTATTGAAATATGACTCCTTATATTGGTAAAAAATGTCATGCTATCATAAAGAATTATGATTTTGGGAATCAGTTATTTTATTATAGGTAAGTTGGAGATAAGCTATTCAGCTTTGATCCCAATTTTCACACAAATCATACAACTCAGACTCAAAGGTACATCTAGACAATATGGTTTGTTCTCAGACTTATAGGTAACATCACTATCTTCTAAAAGAAACATGTAATTGATATATCCCATTCTTCCAAGTTCTTAGATATCCAGATTGCATCACTATATCTTTCAAAAACTAAAGGAAATCTTGCATAATGCAAACCAAGAGAAGAATTTCCCTTTATATATTTAGTTACTATTATAAGATCTTAATAATGTTTTCTATTTTATAATTTTTGTATCTACTTAATTTGCATACAATAAATAGAATGTCTGCTCAAAATAATTTATAAGATACATTAAACATCTTATAATTTTTAGTATTTAATTGAGACATAGGAATAGCACTTTCTTTATTTAACAAATCTTTAGAAGTATCATATGGAGTATTGGCATGTCTACAAGATGTATAGTCAATATCTCAAGTACTTCTTCATATTGAGTTGAGAGAGTGTTATGTCATTTGTAGATCAAATGATTTTAAGTCCTAAAATTTTATATACAACTCCTATATCCTTCATATAAAATTTAGTACACAAGGATGGTTTACTAACTCTTATATTGGATCCAAAACTAATAGTATCATCAACATATAGTCAAAGAATGACAAACCCATAATTGAAAAGTTTATAGTAGATAAAATTGTCGATTGAGATGAAGTTGAAGGATGATAAAGCATTATCAGAACTTTCATGCCAATATTTAGGGTCAGCCAGTAATGATTTAACAAACTTATGAATATTGTATTAATTACAACACAGCACAAATCTCTCATGTCCATCCATGTATCATGAACATTATCATGCAAGAATGCAGTCCCCGCATCTATTTGGTGGGTAGTGAGGCCATATGTGGAAGCAAGTGTAATTAGCACCCAAATTTTGGTCATACAAGAAATGATATAATAGGAATTTGGTTAATATATTTCCTCCTTTTGTGAGTATCATTAGAAAATAATTTTCTCTTGTACTTACTAAGAGATCCAACTGAATATAGCTTTCTTTAAGATCCACTTACATCTAAATGTAATGAAAGCTTGAGGCACATCGACCAAATCCCAATTTCATTAGAACAATTTATTGGATGTTATCATTAATGGTTTCCTTCTTGAATTAAGATTCTAAAGAAGCCACTACTTTTTATTGTAATATATGATCATCCTCAATATTCTAAGTACAAAGTAAATTTATATCTCCCTAGATTTCCTTACATGTTTACTCCTATTTTGTTCAATTGTTTTACATAATCATATGATCTGAAAGTGTCACACTCACTAGCCCCAGTGTTAAACATCCTTTCTACTTGTTCAATAATGGAACATGTAGGGCTAAGATCTACTAAAGAATCATTTTAGGTGTATACTAGTTTTTATAGGAGATTTATTATCAATTATTGTAGAATCCATTGATCAACTTATGTTTTGATATCCATGTCATAAATCTCAGATCTAATGTTTATATTTATGTATGCCAATTTGTGTCCACATAACCCAAGAATATGCTACTAATAAATTTGGGTTCGAACTTCTTTTGTCTCTTATTTTTTGGGATAAGTACTTTTTCTAGACATTCACACACTTCTACATATTTGAGAATTGTTTTTGTTAGAGTGTCAAAGTATAGGTCTACACCACTAGACAAGATTGGTCCATTCGTTCCGGTCTTGTCATGGACCATTACAAGTTTGGTCATCTAGTCTAGTTTGTTTTGGTCTGGTAATGGAGCTTTACAAGTTAGTCTGGTCCACAGTATGTAATTTTGAAAGTTTAGGCTCTGGTCTAGTTTGATCCAATCCAAGATCAGCCAGACTGTGGACCTAACTAACTGCCAACTCATGTATAAAATACATATACATTATAGTTAACTTAAGTCAAAAACACAAAAATCATATCTACAAATAGTACCCGTCTATATATTTGATATTAATATTATATTAATGTTAAAAGTGGTTGAGATGGTCTAAGGTTTATCATTATATAAGTTAAAAGTGTATAAAAAGAATGTTTATTGTCTAAATAATCCATTCTCACTCTAGTCCCATTTTTTAATCGCCCAATCTGATATGTTCTGGTCCTACTTTAATATGATTCAATCTACGGTCCATCGTTTAATTTAAATTTGGTGCTTGGTCTGGTTTGATCAAGTTTCAGATTGATACTCACCTGTAGTCTTTGTACCACACCTAAGTTCAAATTGACTACTCTCCTTGTGTTTTTGAGAATTCTATTCAGAATGTATGAAATCGTATTCAAAGTTTCATCCCATATAAATTTATATAACTAGAACTTTATACTAGAGTGTTGACCATATCTATCTGGTTCATATTATTCTACTCTACTGTTCTATTTGATTTTAGAGGGTATGGATCCATTACCTAATGCACAATACCACCACTTTTATAGTATTCTGAAAGAAGGTCTGAGGTTTACTATCAACCATATTAGATTTAAGTCTTTTAAGTATCTTATCATACTATGTTTCCGCTTCCTTCTTATAAATTTGAAAATTTTCTAAATTTTCAACCTTACTTTTCATAAACATAGATATTTCTGCTAGAGTTGTAGCAACCCAGGTCTTGAGGCCTCAGATAAATGATCTTAAAAGGAATTATTATACTAACCATATCACCAAGGTGCGCCTCCTTTTCAGGGAGCACATCACTAAAGAACTTTGTGGTTAAGTCTGCTCATCCCAGAGTAGTACTAGGATGGGTGACCTGTCGCGAAGTTTATCATGACTTGTGTGTGAGTGAGGACAAAATGCGCAGTTAAGGTTGGTGGTGATCTTTGGGTCCATTCGTCATTCCCAAATCTCTATTATAGCCTTGGATGGTGGCCCACAGGCATTATAAATGGTATCAATCCAGTAGGTGGGGCCCACATGGGCATGTGGCATGCCATTCTTAAAGTCGTACGGTCCTAACAAATTGGAAAGGGATATTCGTTGAGACGAGATGGGGCCAGTCGTCATTCGTAAAACTCTACTAGAGCCTTGGGTGGTGGGATCGGACATTACAAGAGTCATTAATGAAGATTAAAATATATCTTTTATCGTACCTAGTGGTTACATCATTACGTTACAAATGTCAGTGTGGACAAAATCTAATGTATCAAATTTTATATAAATCAAATGAGAAGGTTTCTAAGGTTCTAAGGTTTTTTAAGTTATACACAAACAACACGTTTATATTTTCTATCAATGATAGCATTAGGATAATATTAAGAATTAACTTCTTTTATATGAAATCATAATGAATATGTCCCATCCTTCAATGCTAGACATTCTATGATATAAGATTAATAATAATAGAATTTTCATTCTTGTTCAACAAAAGAAATAGATATATGTTCAACGTGAATCTTGGAAAGATCCTCTACATCATATATGAATCCTTCTACAAACAAAAACAATCACAATAATGAATCCATACAATTGTATTGCATTTAAAGTATATTCTCAACCCATTACAAATCAATATTTGACTCACTCTATGAAGAGTAAGAATCTTTCTGTGATAAAACTTCAAATGCACACGGGCTTTTCCTTTGACCATAGTGATAGACTTGTCTCCCAAGGTCACTAGCATATTATTGACATCCTAGCAAGATAAAAATAGGGACTTTTGATGATTGAATATCCATCACATTTTATTTGTACTTTTATATTATTCTATATTTTGATTTAGCATTTTATCTCATAATTCAATTTATGTAGCCTTCCATTCCTATCATTTTAGACAATACATGGGTTGTTTTAATTAAATTTCAATTCTTACCATTTCCCTCGTGAGTATAATAATTTTATTAATTATATTACTTTTATTTTGTGCATACATCGTTGTAATATCCACGACATCACAATTAAATTAAGGAAATAGTCAAGGAATTAAAGTTGTTAGATGTTCCTTGAGAGTTGAAAATGCATCACTAACTCTTGAAAACAACCCAATCCACCACTCCAGCCAACTACTTTTTATGTCAAATTATTACAAAATTGATTTAGGGATTATATATCAAATTATTCTATATCAGTATGGATGCATAAGTATGGAGAAAAGAAACGGTCACATTCATTTCCTTCTCATGAAATTACATTTTTCACGTGACACAAAGAAATTGTGACAGGAAATAAAAGTCATTTTAAACAAGGCATTCATATAACCACCGAACTTATTCCTAATCAAATATTGACCCGTGCAAATACGTTCTTCAAGGCCAAATTATATTAAATTTATGAAATTAATTGGAACCTTTGGAGGCAAAATGGTGTTAATGTATTAAAGAAGTTTTGGAAATTACACATAAAGCCACAATTTCATTTTGATGAATTCAAGAGTCCATCGAGCATAAAGACAAAACTTCAACAATATTTTTCTCATAAATTAACCATATAAAATATGCATTAGAATATTGGATTTCAAGATAAACATTTAGATATTTACTTCTCATGTCACGGTTATCTCTCTGCCTTTTTGCAATTTTCTTTTTCTCTCCTGCATCTACTTCCTTCCTTCATGCCTTTCAGTCTTCCACATTACATTCTTCCCACTCTTTCCTCCCCCACAATGTTTCCTCTCCTTTTCATTTTCTTCCACTAAACTCTCATCTATATTCTCTCTCTCACTCTCCATAGACTCTTCTCTCTCTTTCATTTTCTTTCTCTAATATCTGCCGACTACTACCAAATTACAAATAGATGGACTGGGCGGCACTTCTACAAACAATCAATCCATAGGGATTCTGATTGAGCACTTTTTACGAGCTAGTCGCTGCCTATCCAAAATCCTAGGTGATTCCACCTAATCTCCAACATTGCCTAGCTAAAACTCTAGGCGAATCTGTAAATCTCTCATCTATATTCTCCCTCTCTTTCTGCAAACTCCTCTCTCACTCTCTCTTTCATTTTCTTCCACTAATCTCTGTCGACTGCCAACTGTCGCCAAATCACTGATAGCTGGACCGGGCGGAAATTCTCATAGACAATCAATCCACAAGGATTCTGATTGTCCACTTCTTACAAGCTAGCTGCCAACTGTCTACCTAGAACCCTAAGTGATTCTACCTAATCGCCAATGCTGCCCATGCATATCAACCAGATCTTGAGATTTTTTGGCACATCCTTCGTTGACGCACATTAAGATTTAGATACATGCTGACTTGGTTGCAATCATCATCTACCAAGATGGACTCGTAAACGGTCATTTAAGGAGGCTCCACGGCTAGTCCCCTCAAGAATTTTTGTAGTGTCAGGATTTGATCTGTGGCATTGATCGAAACCCTTTTCCCTTCCATTGTTTTCCTTGAGGGCTTCTGACCTACCATAGTACTTTCCTAGTCCTCAGAACCATGTTCTAAAGAAAGACGACAACTATACAACATTGACTCTACCAGGAAAAGAAGTCTGAAACCATGTGGTCACTGTGCAAGTGATGTAAACCCAACATACTCTTGTTTTATTGGGTCCTCTTCACATGTGATATGTCCATTTTAGTCTCTATACATGTCGTGGAAAACCTTTTACGTCAAGCATCTTTGCTAATCATCTTCGAGCAATCCACCTATCTTCACTGACGCATGTTGCTGACATTCACAAAGTGTTGGAATATGCTGACGTTTGAGAAGGTTTGGTGACCGTCTGTAACATACTAGATCTCATACCCTACCCTGGAAGTTGACATTTTGGACTTAGCCAAACAAGGTTGAATGTTAAACCTAAATAGATGTTTAGTATCACCTTAATGTAACCTAATTTTCTAACATTAATCTTAGGTTTATAATGGATACATAAAATATGCCGCATAACTCATTTTGGTGGTAATATGAAGATTAGAAACTTAATTGGATGAATAATTTAGATAATGGGCCATATGACATATCTCATAAAAATAAGTATCAAAAGTGGAAACAAACTTCAAATTCAAAATCTACTTATCAAAAGTAGACTACATGTGAAATTTCATCTAATTTGGACAACCTTGAAATATTAGGATAAGTTTAGGAGAGAGAAAATGAGTAAAAGGCATAAGTAATGAATAATGTGTTTATATAACTTCAAAATATGGAAATAATGGCAAATTCATATTCAACACATCAAAGATAACTTCTGGATGAAGTTTGGTCCAATTTAGATGTTGTTTGTTCAAGTTATGCAATTTTAGGTACATTCTGGACTTTTCTACAATTAATCCAACTGGGAGGTTTTCTTTGCAAATTGTCATATGAATTATAATCCTTATATATTACCTTACCATTCTTGAGTTTTGAACCATAGGGCACCTAGATTCACCTTGGTTTGAAGGTGTTTCTTTCCAAGGGCATTTTAGGGATTGCTCTCTTTATAAATGAGCTTATCTTTAGAAGCTATCAACCAATGAGGTTATTTCTTTGATTGGATGTCGGTTGGGATGGCCTATAAGTGTCCATAAACTAACATTTGATATTCATGAAGCCTCTATGAGCTTTCCTCTTGCATGGCCATGAAATCCCTAGGCTAAGGACACATGGAAAGCTCCATGGACACCTCATGCTTGACTTCTTCCTTATCCATAAAGGTTTGCATGTCCATAGGAACCCTTCACATTGGACACATGGAAAGTAACTTGACACCTCATGCTTTAATTCTTCCTTATCCATAAAGGCTTGCATGTCCATGGACACCCTTATACACGACACATGGAAAGTCTCATAGACACGTCATACTTGACCTCTTTCTTTATATAGCCATATCTACCCCTTCCCAACTCCAAATTCAAAAACTCTTGCTCTTCTTTCTTTCCTCTATATTAGAACTAACGCCTACTCTATTTTTCCATGAAGGTGTTGTCCCAAGGTAAAATAAGGTGCCTACCTTGGTGAAGAAGGCTCCTAGGGTTCCAAATTTTCTCTATTTAGGATTTCTTAAGCTCCTCCTTGGTGATTTTGACCAAAACTAGAAAGTATCATCCTTTCCTTCCCTATTTTCATGTTGTTAATCTTCCTTCCACCTTCCTCCAAGTTAAAACCATGGCCTTCCATGGTGAAATCCCACCTAGAACCCATAAACACCTCATCTCCATGTTCTTTTGTTAGGGTTTTTCACCTCTAAAGTGGAGAAGGTGCTTCTTTCTCGAGATAGGAGCTTTGTTGGAGAAAGCAGCCTCTCTAAGCTTTGAAAACTTACTTATTGGACCAATCCACCTTCCCTAGAGGTTCCTTGGAGGCCTAGGCTTGACTTGGACTATTTAGACTCTAAAGTTGAGGTAGTATCCCCTATTCTTTTATGTTGAGAAATTCACCTATGCTTATTCATTCTCTTTGTCCTATGGGCATTAGCCTATACACAATGTCTTTTCTTTTGAAAATCATGGTTCATGTGAACTACCTTATTTGATATTGATCATGTGATCATGGATATTCTTTTGAACTCTGATCTTATGCTTTGTTCATGATGGAACTCTAAAATATGACATGTGATGTCTTTTGCCCACTTATGAGGTGGATGCATATGTTGGTCACTTATGTGGTGACTAGTTTATATATTCTTACTATACTTTCTACTTGCCTCTACATTTAACATGCTATGTGATTCAGTAGCACTGGAGTAGTGTAATTGCATTGGTTTTTATGGCAGATGTGTTATTTCCTGCTGAGTAGATGTGATATTTCCTGCTCTTTTGGAATGGAAATGAACCTCATACCCAGGGCAAGATGTGTGATTCTTGGCCCATGTTTTATATATTTGGGAGATTGGCAGTATTCCTTTCTCTATCAGGTTTTAAGTTTATGAGACTTGGTCGCCTTTGTGTTTATATTATTCTAGGGCTATGTTTATCTCACATGCATGTAGGTTGATGATATGGGGCGTGTGCCCTAATTATTTACATGTCCTTGTGTGGTACAATCTTTATGTTTGATTAATGGCAAGTATTGTTTTGTTATCATATGATTTCAATTCCTTTTCTCTTGATACCCATTTGGGTGGTCTTTATCCTTTCTATGGGAAGCCTTTTATATTTATTGTCCTTTATTCCATATATAGCTCAATTTTCCTATTTAGTATGCACATACCAGCCTTTGTTGATGTCATATATTTTCTCTTCTTGCTGGGGTATTCTTCCAACCCTAGGTGAAGGACTTGGATGATAAGGCATGAAGTCTTGGACTATCTTAAGGAGTTAAAGCTTGGAGTCAAAATTGTTATGGTTCAGATTTCCCTCTACTATATGCTTATGTTGAGTGATACATGTGAACCCTTTGTGGGAGATTATGATGTTCTTTTGTAACCTTGTGATAAATTGAATATAGTCAACATTTTTATTTTGTTGCTATACTTTGTTTTGAATATCATTTATTGAAGTTTAAAAATTTTGCACCTATTCTAGCATACCTTTGAGTGTGTTTGGAATGGATATTTTATTCTTCAAATTAATTTTCAGTAAGGGGGTGATCCCGCTTCCTTACACCGCCCTTCATTCTTCTAAGTGTTGGATGTGCAGCCTCTGTCTCAGCACCCTACCTTGGTCTAAGATCTGCCCTCACAAAGCTTCTGATGGCTCCAATGCATCTATAGTCGACTTCATAGTTCGGTTTTCTACTCCCATCAAGCCAGGGTTACCGACCCCTATCCATTACACACTCTCATCTTGCCAGCATATTGAGCCACCACCTCCTCCCATGGTTCGCCTACAACTGTGTACTTATCTTTTAATTTCTATTTTTTTCTTGGGAGTTCCTACGGTTGAGAGTATACCACTACTTTGGTGTTTTCCGTTTACTGACACCCTTCAAGATATCTTGCTTCAATTGGCTTCTTGTCCCCACTCTATTGATGCTTGGGTCTGCCTTTCGTTTCATCCAACATGTGTCCTCTACCGCTTATCTCATGAGTTTGCTAAAGAATGCTCTTCTTGGAAGCTTGCCTCCCTCCAATAACTTATGATCCTTAAAGAATTAGATACTTGGAATTCTGGTCCAGCTGGTATTCAGAAAATGTTTGCTCGGTTTTTGACCCATTAATGTTCTTTCAACCATGTATACTTTTTTCTTGTGCCAAGTCAAAGGTCAAAGATGGTCAATGTGATGGTGCCATCTGGGTTCCCTCCTCTCATGGCATTGCCCTCATCAATGCTACTACTCGTATGGATCTTGAAGCTAAGTATCCCAACTTCCCCCACCAGTGGTGCAACCTTCGTCTACTATTTTTATTCTCCTTTTGTTATTTCTTGTTCTATTGTTGAATATGTCATTTTATCTTTCAATAAAGGGAGCACTTGTGCATGTGACGACCTTCGAACACAACATCTTATTGAAGACATGCATGGGGCAGTTGCCTCAGTGAAAGATGAGTTCATAAATGTAGTCTCAATAGTGATCAACCTTTATCTTGCTAGTTGTTGTAGCACCTCTCTAGAACCCTACATTGCCAGTGCTCCTTTGACTGCTCTACTCAATCCGGATAACAGTATTTGACCTATAGTTGTAGGTACTATTTGGCGTCATCTTGTCTCTAAGACTACTACAAAAGGTGTCTTATCAGATGTAGTCTCTTATCTTAAAGATCATCAGTTTGGTGTTGGCATTTCTGGTGATGTTGAGGCCCTTCTATACATTATCAATCGCCTACTCAATGACCAAGAACATCATATCTTTGTCGCAATGGATCTTGTTGACTTCAATAATGTCTTCAATATGGTTGATAGATATGCTATGTTTTGAGAAATTCATTTTCACTGTCTTTCCATTGCACATTGGGTGGAATTCTGTTGTAGTTCTTAAACTCCCCTCTATATAGGTTAGAAGGAGCCTCTTTGTTCTGCATTTGGTATCCAATACGGTGATTTGTTGGGACCCCTCCTTTTTTCTTTGGCCCTACATTCTCTTATTTTACAGGTGAAGGATGAGTGTCACCTCGGCCTTCTTTCTTTCTATCTTGATGGTGTAACTCTTATTGAGGACACTATGAAAATTTCTAAAGCTCTTTGTCTCATCCAAGAGTGAGGCTCAATGTTTGTTCTTCATCGAAATACTAAGAAGACCGAAATATTTTGGCCTTTTATTGACCCAATACGAGACCCAATTTTAGGGTTTTTCCCTACTGACATATCTAGGCCAGAGTGTGGGGTGAAGATTCTAGGCGGTCCCATTTCTATGAACTGATATTTTTCTATGTAGTTTCTCAAGAAATGTGTGTCTAAAACTCTTGTCATATTGGATTATTTGGCCTTACTTCAGGATTCACAGTGTGAGCATCTTCTTCTTTGGTCTTTTGTTAGGATGCCCAAGATGATGTTTGGTTTCAAAACGACACCGCCTACTTCTATCACATCTATTTTGTATGATTTTGACTAGGGTATAAAGGGGTAGGTTAAGGTAAAGGCTTACCCTTACCCTTACTCGAGTTATAGATGCATGTAGCAGGTAGGGTAATTACCCTTTTCCTAAAAACATATACCCTACCCTTACCCACAACCTTTTATCCATAGGGAAAATGGGTAGGGTAACGAGTTTTTGATAGTAACAATAATTTTTTTGGTGATATATAGTAATGATAATAATATTTAACCTTATAGTTATCTAAACATAAGGACTAACCTCTAAAATATATTATTTCTTATTGATGAATCCATTTATTTCTTAAATATATGGTTACTAAGGTGTTACATGCTACCCGTTATTTATTAATGTTTTAGAAATCATAATAGTATAAACTAAGAAACATTTGGTGTTGCTTGTTGGGGGTTTTCATATGCAATAATACATATATTAGAATTTGAGATTATAAATTCAGAATTATACTAATGAGTATATGGGTAAAACGAGTAGGGTGAAGATTCTCCCTTACCCTACCCTCTTTAGATGTGGGCAAAATGGGTAAAGGGTAAACGGGTGGTGGGTAGAAAATATGCTTACCCTTACCCTATCCTAGAGGGTATGGGTGGTGGGGAAATGGGTTATACCCTACCCATTTACATCCCTAATTTTGACCATGGCATTTTTCGTTGTTTGGAGTGTATTATGATTGGTGATGACCTGAGATTTGGTGATTTACAGTGGCGCTTGACCACGCCTCCTATGCACCTCGGGGAGTTGGGCATCTATTCATCCCAGGATGTTTGTAACTTTACTTATGTTGCTTCTCGGATCCACACCCAAGAGCTCCAAGATCATATTTTATGAGAGGTCAGCTCTATTCCAATAGGAATCTCCTTTGTCTCGATCCATACCACCATATGTAATACATTGTCATACTTATGTTGGTCCAAGTTGTTATGTATGCCTTCTGCAACTCCAAAGACGCAGTCTATATTGGTCGACGCTTACACAAGACAATCATCTAATAATATACTATAAGCTTGTCCCCATGGCAACATGATTTTCTCTCTTCTCTACAAGATGACCATACACAAGATTTCTTGCTTTCTGTTCCTGTTGAAGGATTTGACTTATATATGTCCCATGGTGAGTATCGATCTATCTTTGTATACCGATCGACTCATGAATCCCTTGTATTACAGTGATGAACGTTGCCTGCTCTGCAACACTACATATCTCGATGCTTTTGGTGATCATGTTGTCCATTGTCATTCACGACTAGGATATATGTTTCGTCATGATGTTGTTTGTGATGACCTTTGTGACCTTGTCTCTCGTGTTGGGATAAAAATACTAAAGAAAGCTCATGTGGCCTTCTTGGGACATGTGTTGATGGTTTCTATGATCAAGGTCTTGTTGATATCTTGTTATTTGACTGGACATATGACAAACACGCATGTGTGGATCTCACTGGAGTTTCTCCTCTAATAGGCATCCTTTCAAACAACTTTAAAGAAGACCAGGAAGCCTCTAATGTTGCAGCGCAAAAGGTCCACAAGAACAAAGCAGCACGTGACACAAATCATCATCATTTTCTACCTTTCACTTTTGATAACTTTGGGGTTCTTGTTGATGATGCAATTTTCCTTCTTCAACACCTTCAAAATATTCTAAACAGGAATCTTACCATTTCTCCATCTATGTACAATAATTTTGTTTTTAGTTCTTTGTAGGTTTCACCATTCAGAAAGGATTGGCAACCTAGTTTGTTGTTGTGCTTCTGTTAAGACATTTCTATAATTTATTAGAGAAACCTATGTAAACATAATAATTCTTATAATAGATATTTAAATTTTTGTTTTATTAAATCTATTGAGGAACCTGGCAATCGAGTAATCGAGGCATGTTTTCTGTTATCTATCGAGGTTATTAATCTAGTCAGAAGTGTGAGAGTTTGTTTCTACATAAAGTTCGTAATTGATGGCCAATCATATTGAGTTAGGATACTCACACCCTCTTACACCCCTATCACCATCTGTTTGTTGGGAGGTGTGATGATTTTTGAAAAAGTAGATACACTATGGAAAAGAAAAAATAGGAGAGAGAAAATATTTTTCTCATAACTTGTAGACCGTTATGAAGACCAGTATTGACATATTTTGGAGAAAAAATAATATGACAAGTATAACAAAAGAGGAGAGAAAGTAGAAAAAGGTATAATACCAGCAAAATACTGGTATTGTACCCTCAAAATGGGAACAATAGTAATGTACCTCCAAAATGATAGTAATATACCCCAAAACGGAGGTATTGTACTCCAAAATATTGATAATATACTCGGATTATCACTAAGTAAAATATTAAAACTATATTGGACATAATAAACATTCATACTATAATGGATATAGTATCTGTGTTTCGGGGTACATACATCAGCAAGTAAAATATTAGTATTTTACCCCCAAATATGAGAGTAATGTATCCCAAAATTTTGATATTGTACCCAAAATATTGGTAATATACTCTGATGGATAAATAAAAAGGATATAATACTCGTATTTTGAGGTGTGTTACTTCAGTTTTGGGATACAATATGAATGTTTACTTATTGATGTATTGTACTCAAAATATGAACATTGTATCCAAAACATGTGGATTGTACTCCGAGACATAAAAATTATATTTATCTCATATTATTATTTTACTAAAATAGATCAATATTAATTTTGTGGAAAAGTATTTTTATAAAAAAATCTAATAATTTTATTTCATAAGAAAAATTCATTCCAAATTGTAATTTATGGAAGAAAATTTTTTTTCTTTCTTATATTTTTTCATATTTTATTGCATTATTGTTGCTAGTTGCGCTGGATAAAATGTCCACTCACAATCTCAAGAATCGCATAGATGAACGGATAGCGTAGAATATTTCATCATATTGGACTCTGTCGAGAAGGCTAAAATCAAGAAACGAACGCAGCGCCATGGTTTCCTGATGGGTCACGGTGCTCGACAGTATGTAACCAACAGCCGTTGGATGCTCAACTACTCTCTCCGGCAATTACAATCACCCCTCTTTCATCTATAGAGTTGTAAATGGGTACGGATAGGCTTACGGATCAGCAAATTTAGATTCTTAAAAACCCACCATGGGTCTAATTTTTTATACCCGCATACTCTTAGATTTGTATACTGTTAGACCCGCATATAAGTGGGTCTAATAATGGGTATACTTGGACCCAGACCTGCTAGACCCGTGTACCCACTATACATAAGTAACTACTTAAATAATATGTTATGTATATCATACTTTACTAGTCTAACTAATATAATTCTTAAGATTATATCCTACTCTAACCACAATAATGTTGAGACTAGTCGTACAATTAAGAATTAATTTTCTAGTACAATAATGAACATCATATGTAAACTTATAATCAAAATATCTACTAATTTTTACATTACTTTCTGCATAAGTTAAATGTTATGATGATGACTACAAATATACAAACAATTAATTCAATTAATGTTAATGTATAAAGTATAACATTATCTAATATAACTATTATATATTAATATATTATATTAGAACAATATCTTGTTGAATTAAAATATATAGAACATAGTCATCTTTCTTATATAAACAATATGATGTTTTATAGAACATCTTACCCACATACCCACATCGCATTCTCGTTATTATTATGGGTACGGATATGGTGTGGGTCTAAGTTTAATATTATGCGGGTCTAGAACCGGAACCGGACCCGGACCCGCTAAATTAGATGGGTATGAATATGGATATGGGCAGAACACCCTACTCCTCCGTGTCTTTTCTACTCCTGTACTTCTCTCTCCTCTGCGCGGAGAACGCCACAGACTCCAAGCTCGGGACATTGACGGAGCAGCAATTGATCGACCATGAACAGCCACGACGATCGACCTGCAACAGCAATGACCGCGGGTCTCTACGATCCACAGCGCTCGATCACCACACCAAGTCATCGAGGCAAGCTAGCCTCCTCATGACCGACACCGCTTGAGGTCTCCATCGGCCTTCTCAAGCGAAACTATCACCCGCCGTCAAGAATTACCCCGGTGGCCGATTATTCACCTCTGTAACTTCTAGCAACCCATCGACCAGGCCCGGCAACGGCCATGCCACGACCGACGTGCACAGTTGAGAAACATCCGCTCACCTCTGAAAACAAAGCCGCTCTCATCAATTATCATGCTCGATATCAACTAAGGTGAAGGACTAAGATTAATATTATTTTCGTAGTAGATTAGATAGTCCATAATGAGAACAGCTGGGGGTGGCAAACAAAGATTTTCACGATTGGTTATATCAGGAGTTCTATAATTTATGGACATCGGGTGGGACGGAAACTAGTGAGATGCGAGACCGTGTTTAGTAGAGTAAATAGTAGATAACCATACAACAAGGTTTAACATATATGTCAATTTTTCTTTCATAGGGTACCAAAATGTCATAAAATGACAATTTAAACAGACTTTGCTTTTGTATTACAACCTTTAGTTCTTGTCTGTTCAAGAGAAAAGTTATTATATATCAAAAAACATGCAAAGAGCATAAGAGAGACTTACAAATTCGTATTAACATCTTATTCATACAAGACAGTACATAAAAGACTATCTTTTAGCACAATATAAATTTTTAGAACGAGATTTACATTATGTATCCCAAAGTAGGTCAGAAATGCAGCAAAATGTATACACTCTCCTTTAGAGTGAAGAAAATAAAGTTCCAATAAGAATTTGTGAAAAAGATCCTTCAAGGTCCAAGCTTTGTCTTTTGGTGGTTCCAAATTTCTCCTATTCTCCAAGACCTAGGTGTATTTAGAGAAAAGAGAGAAGAAAATAGGGTTCTCAGACCATATGCACAAGTTTCTAACTTGTAGCATCATGGATCTCAGCCACATTGAAGAGATAAGTAAGAAACATCAAGAAAAAGGTTTACAATATGAGCCCTTACTTGTAGTAGGGAGCAAGCAATGAGGTTAGAACTCTTAGATCCATCCTACGAAGTCTTGATCCAAGACATGCATCCAAGAATAGTAGCTATCGTCGACCTTCGATAGACTCTAGTCGGTTTTCCAAACATAGCAAGGGATTTTGCCGAAGATTGTTAGAAGAGAATGACGAGGGGTATGTATAGGTAGGGTGGTAGCTGAAGGGTCTAAAGCCATGTTTTCATCAATCAAATGGGGGTAGAAAACCCGTTGGGAAATACATCTAGAAGTCTCGTCAATCAAGCGTCATCAGATCATTCGTTGGGAAAAACTACACAAAACCCTCATCGGGCACAACTTTTTTTGTGGTCTGATGATTCAGTCATTTGCTTAAGCACCATTCTTCCTTTCAAAAAGTTCACTGGTCACCACTTGCCACATAATAGCTTCAGACTACTATCTTTGAAGCCTTTGTCGATCCGATGAAGTGGTTTGGTCGTCGGTCAAGACAAATAGAAATCTTGTCGAGCTGATAAACAAAATATCTTGTCAAGCCTGATAGTTCTTTGGTTTAACAAACATACGTGTAGTTTGGCCATCAGAGCCATCATGCACCTAATACCACCGCCAGTCTGAAGATTTGACAAAAATGAAAGGCACACCCAAAAGCTCATTGACTGATATACGTATGTCACATCCTCGTCGATTTGCCCCTGATGGGATATCTTCTCTCAAAGCATTCCCTACAAGTTGATCAACAAATGTTCTATAATATTTTAAGTGTGAACATACTAGAAGAGTATTACAATCATATACGTTCTCTTTCATTTTTAGTATTGGGGTTAACTCTTAAGTTGGGTACATTTTTAGACTTTTCCAAACCTTATTAATTATCACATGCCCCATGACAAAACATTACAAAAAGCATGTTCAGCATATTCTGGTTAATGAAAAGTTAAGGGTTTTGTTTGTAAACATGTTTCAATATCCACCTTTGATCATTATGTTGTATTGAATATAGCTTATTAAACTAATGATTCATGATCTTAGTGCACACATTAAATACAAGTGTCAGTATAGTATGTACTTAATTTCTATTTTATTCATATTGGTTATAAGCACGTGGGGCACGGATATAAATTTGTTAGGTATAACATTCGTAATGTGTTTACTTATTTTAGGGTACAATTATCCATACCATTATATTTGAAGTAAGATGGGGGCAAAGAGATAGAAAGTTCAAGTTTTTACTTTTAGCCTAATCTTTTGAAACTTAACTTAGTTATGAGCACTATATTAGACAAGTGAAGATTTATTTTCAAAACTCAATTTTTATTCATCTAGCATTCATGGTGGTTGGCTTAGCAAGATTTGCCCATTTCTCTCAATTAGCTGGTAGTTATATTCATTTGAATTAACTATGGTAGTTGCAAAGTGCATTAATTGTTAAGTTTTAGGCATCCCTAAAATTGAATTATGATCCCAGAGACTACATGCTACATGACACCCCCTCAAAAAGAGTGAAGTATACCCTGATGAAAAACCTAAAGAGGTAACATTACTACATTTTTGTCAGTAACTTCGCTGCCCATAGCATTACTTTTACTAGAATAACTGACCTAATAGACTATTGCATCGACTTTATCATAAAAACCGATCTTAAGGTTTCCCGCGGTGAAAATTCACGCAATTTTGGCTTCGCGCCTCGATCTATAGGGTCATTTTTTCTAAATAACCAATGATATAGGGTCAACAAAAAATGCGGGCACCGATTTGGAACTCTAGGGTCGGTTTTTATAGATAACCGACCTTATAGATACTGACCTCTAGGGTCAGTTTTTTCAAATACCCGACCTTATAGATGGTCTCAAAAATATCAAGCACCACTTAGTCTCTAGGGTCAGTTTTTTCAAATAACCGACCCTACAGACCCGACCTGTAGCGTCAGTTTTTTGAGATAACCGACCCTAGAGGTCGGTCTAATATCAAAGTTGAGCACCGCGCTAGAGACTAAAGACGTGTTTCAGTTCATTTTGTTCGAGAGCACAGTGCTAGAAACCCCCTTCTCTGTCGTCATGTCCAAGGAGCCGTGCCCTTCCGACGCCGCTGTCGTGACCATCGTGTTGCTGCCCCAACCGCCATCTCTAACCAGCTACGTCCGGCGCGACTAGCTACGTCCAGCTATGTCCGATGTCCAAAGGGATATGCTACTTCTCGCCATCCTCATTCATTCCTCTCTGTAGGCGTCGCTACCTTATTGTGCTCGTCTCGGCTGCTCATCTCGGTGCTGCCCTATTGTGCTCATCCCGGTTGCTCATCCTGGCACTGCCCTATTGTTCTCATCCCAGCTGCTCGTGCTCGTCTCGGCTGCTCTGCCAATCTGTTCTCGGTTCAACACCTGGTCTGCTCTCTATTCAGCACTAGTAAGCACGGCGTGCCATAACCACAACCGTTTTTCTTCTTATTGTCATGCTGCGATTAAGGAGAGGTTCGGAGTGAATATATTTATTAGGTAGCACAGCCGTGGTGATGGCACGTCCGTGCTAGGTAGCACGGCCGTGTTGGCTGAGTTGTTGAACTACATTTGTGAAAATCTTCCTGCTCCTCTAAAATTGATGTATATTGACCCCTAATGCCTTACATTATAAGAGAATTGAATCGTGCATTTGTGTTGTTGCAGGTGCTATTGACTTATTGTTGACTTGCATATATTTCTTCTTCAGCCTTCAAGTGAGGTATAATATTCTCACTCTCCCAATGTTCCATTAGGCTTCATTTTGATTCAAATATTTAATACATATAGTAGCGCTTGGTAGACATTCCAGAAATATGAGGATAGACATTGTGTAGTCTCAGATTGACAGTTTAGGGTTTATATATGAGATCATCGATGCATGATGTTTAACTTAATATATAAATATGACAATAATACATTTATGTATCAACTTAGAAATCCATTCAAATTTTACTCATTGGGAGTAAATTTTGGATAGTCCATGGTTTGGGACTATTTTTGGATATTTAATCTCACTTAGGATGTAACTGTATAATGTATGTTTAGTTTTGAAGAAAATTTTACTAGTATTTCCTCATTTGTTCTCTGAGTACATATGTGAGTGGTTATTTGCCATTTACATCGGTGTACTTGGAGAACTTAGGGGAAATGTTGCTGAAATTTTCTTCAAAACACTACTACAGAAATAGTGTTCATTGTCACTTTTCTGGGCGTCGGTTATTTCGGACAACCGACGCCTATAATATTCGGTGTCGGTTATTTATACAAACCGACGTCTATATTCGAAGACCAGCCAGACACGGGTACCGCTTTGTATTCAGCGTCGGCTGAGTGTAACCAACCGATGCCTAAAGGCACCCGCGAAATCCAATTTTCGAGCGAAAAAAATCTGGGTCACATACAGCGTCGGTTGTTTAACAATTCACCGACGCCTATGTGAAATGAAATTTTGCACGAAAAGTTCCACTTTCGGTGTCGGTTATCCTTGGATAACCGATGCTAATAATAGTTCCCGCCAATTAATTTGGAGTAAAGATTGTCTAATTGCACGTCGGTTATTACAATCAACCGACGCTGAAGATAATAGGCGTCAGTTGTCCTAGATAACCGACGTCGTTGACCAACTTAATATAGGCCCAATCACCCGACTCTTCCCCCTTTCTTCCTATTTCATCGATTCTCCTGTGCGCTCTCCCAAAATCGATGCCTGGTGCCTGGTGCCTGCTGCTTCTCGCTCGCCGCCGACGATCCCTGCTGCTGCTTCACGTCGCCGCCGCCGCCGCCCGCTCCTTCCTCCCTGCTCACGCCCTACTGCGGCGTTGTCTTCTTGCTTGCCTCCGCTGCTCACAAGGTATTAGTCGTAGCACCTTCTTCCTTGTCTTCTTCCTTGCCACCCGCTGCTTTGCTCTGCTTGCTGCTCTGACTTCAAAACCTAAGACTAGTTAGTGTTCTACTTCTTTCACTGAGGACTGAGAAGAATGGCCTACCACGGCCGTGCTGGGCAGCACGGCCGTGGTAGGCCAACACAGCCACGGCCGTGTTTGATTTGATTTAAACCCTAATTTGATTTAAACTTGTCCATTCTAGCATCCTAATTTGATTTGATTAAACACTAACATTGATGAAACCCTAACATCAATTGTGATGAAAGCCTAACATGTACATATCTATTATTGTGTTTGTTGGCCTAGAAACCCGTCCAAGATTGAAGAATTCAAGGTATTAGGTGTCACTCCCAATTTAATTAATATACATTGTATTCACCTATTCAAGATTAACATTTAGTGATACTAACCAAATCATTAATGTGCATACTAACTAGGCCCTCAGTGACGCACAAAAAGCAAAGTGTGCACTGAATGTGCGTGACCACACTATGGGTCCAAAAGGCTATGCAAGCGTTCACCAAAGACTACATGCGGAGTCTGCGGCTACTCAGGAGTCTGCTCCTACTCAGGAGTCTGCCACACCCATGTCTCGCCATGATATCTGGATACCTGGGAGGCAAAACAAGAAGGGTGAAATAAAGAAGCTCGTAACTGCTGAAGCGGCTGCGAAAATGATAAAATACAACTCTTAGAGCAATCGTTTGAATATTGATTATTTGTGGTGTTAATTTACCAATTTCTGTTGATGGTGATTAGCGGGAGCTGCACGAGCAGAGGAAACAAGGCACGTTCATCCCTCAGGGCACAAGGGATGAATTGACAGTTGCTCTGGGTAACCAGAGCATCCTGGACGTGTTAGGGGTGCAGGCGCTGGTGTGGGCATCAAAGCATTCTTTGGGCCATCCCAGCGCAAACCCAGAGCGGGACTTTCTCAAGAAGAGGTAACCTGTTCTTTTTTTAGAATGTTACTGCAAAAGGAAATTCAATAATAAGAAGCTAATGTTTCTTTTATCCATGTATAGGAGAATAAGAGAGTCAAGGATATAGTTGCTAAGAAGGTCAACGATGTAGTTGCTAAGAAGGTCAAGGAAGAATTGTTGCGGTGGCAGGCATCTCAGGCTTCCAATCAGCCTATGGCGACCCACTCTTCTCCTGATGCACAGACTGCGAGTAATCCTGGAGACCCGTCGCCTAACACGTCTACTGTAAGTATTGTTTATGACATTGTAGCTAGTCTTTTCAAGATGATATGTTTTCAAGATGATATGTATATATGTATAACATTCTTTACGTAAATTTGTAGGCATTGAAGCCATGCCGCTTAAGAATACAAGACTATGTTGTTGCAGAGGCGCAGGCTTACCCGTCCCTTCCTGGGGAAAGGTTTCACGGGACTCCAATGCCATAGGGCTATGTTCGTGTGGGCCCATTACATGTGTTACCCGATTGGAGGGAAGCTACATTGCCATATCCCCACTCGGATATTGATACACTTGCTGAGGCAGAAGGCGGGGTCATATTGTGGCCCAAAGCAGATGTCGTCTACACTACTGAAATTGTAAGATAAATTTACATTGATTTAGACTGTTAATGTGTATATATGATGTCAACTGATTTGATATTATATATACAGGTTAAAAAGAAGACACCAGGAGCACCTAGGCCTTCACCTCCACTTCCCGCATTACCAACTTGGGTTCCAACTGACCTAACATACCTGTTAGGTCCTGCTTGTAGGGGAATGGCATGTTGGCTACGGGCACATAATATACATTGCCCGATAATTGTTTCTTTAGATGCAGATTATGCAGGTCAATCATACGATAGCTCTTTATTTATACAAGATATTATTGAGTTGTTTATGTATGATTGGCTGAATACATCAATGATAGAGACATGGATAAGGTGAGATCTTGTTTATACATCCATATACCTTGTGTAAGATCCGGTGATCTAGTTTCTTATATATTAATGCATACGTAATACATGTTTTGCAGCTACTTAGTCGAAGATCATTGCAAACAATTTGCATTTGATCATGTGGGATTTTTGATTCCATCATTGATTAGTATGGTAGCTAAAGACCCTGATAATGTTCAACATTACTGTATAGATGCTTTTACAATTTTTGGTCAGCAAAAGAAGACGATAATAATAGCTCCATTCAATGTCAAGTAAGTTTACTTTATTTATAATTTGGACTTAAGAAAATTCCATTTTTATTGTGCATTTTGAGTTATTAATTGTTAACTTTTTACCTCTAGCGGTAAACATTGGGAGTTACTAGTTATTGTCCCCGGGACGTTCATTGTTTATTATCTAGATCCCGCGGGAAGTACATTAAACACTAAAATTGGACACGTAATGAGAATGACATTATTCTGGTGAGAAATATTTCATTTTTGTATCTGTTAATATCTTTTATTACATTACTATTTACTTATGTAATTTACTGTGTTATATTAACATGTAGGGGTTTAGATGCATTCAAAAAGGCTGGAGGAACGGTCCCAAGGAAAAAGAACCAGCCAATAAATTGGCAGAACGTACAAGTAAGTTCCCGACTCCAATGTATATATTATTGATGTGAATTGTGCTTAGTTGTATTATTTTGTATGTTTCAATTTATAGTGCGCTACATAAGACAATGGCTGGGCATGCACATACTATGTGATGCGATTTATGCAGATGATTATCAAACATGCCGTATTGGACATCGATACCATACATGAGGTATTATATATAGTCTCATTAGTTAGTATGAAATATATCAATCTTATTTTTATATTATTACTTATATATATACATCATTCTCTTTGCAAGTGTTTAAAACTGACCACACTATAGGTAAACGCTTAAAAAATATACATGCTCCATATACGATGGAAGCATTAAATGAAATAAGAGAAGAATGGGCAAAAGCCATACAAGCAGTGGCAATTGTAAGATATAATTGGGATGTTGATAGCGATAATGAATGATACTTTGTAAATGAATATTTCTGAATGTTAATACATGTATTTGAATGTTTCTATATGTGTGAATGTGAGAATTGAATTGATGTCTGAATGTATCTACTTGTGTGAAATTTTCCTTGGGACTTTTGCATGTTTGTGGCCTGTTTGTAGGCTGATATCAATGGATGTCGTAAACCTGCAGTTCAGAAAACTGAACTGCAGGTTCTCATCCTGCTGACCAGCCACAGCAGGCTTCAAACTGATATGAAAAAAAAAATAGATATAGGTGTCGGTTATTTACAGAAAACCGTCAGCAAAGACCTACAGCGTCAGTTATTGGATAAAAACCGACGCCTAATATTACAAACAACCCGACCATGCAGGAAAGCACGGCCGTGGTGGAAAAGGTGTCGCTTATTCATATAAAACCGATGCCTATAGTACTAAACACGGCCGTGCAGGGAAGCACGGCTGTGTCATCTTGAAGTATGGCGTTAGTCTTTTAGTAGATAACCGACGCAGAATGTGTCCTAGATGACGCCGTTTTCTGTGGCGTGAACCCGTTTGGCGTCGATTATCTACTAAAAGACCGACACTTATATGTTAAATAGGCGTCGATTAAAAAACCGACGCCGAAGTGTTCGACCTTTAGCGGCGCCCACATAGGCGTCGCTCAGAAACCGACGCCAAAGGGGGTTAAACAACCGACGCCAAAGGTTGTTTATGTAGTAGTGAAACTAAACATACAATATAAAGTTACTAGTGAGATTAAATATTCAAAAATGGGATAGGTGGTACACTTTAGTATAAAAGTAATTAACTTTCTATCAATAAAAACTTACAGCTTATAGTATCAATATTAAATTCTTAGTTTTATAATTAAATTTAATGTGATATAGAAAATGGATCGAAGTTGGATGTCTATCAAGAACCATTACAGTCCAGAGTTTTCCAAAGGTCTTGATGAATTTATCAAATTTGCTGAGAAACATAGGAAACTACCTACAGATAGGTTATATTGTCCATGTAGAAATCGTGGTAACAATTTGAAAGTTGATATTGCTGAGGAAATTAAGAATCATGTCATATGCAATGGGATCATACAAGGTTATAATGAATGGTATTGGCATGGAGAGAAATTTAATTATGGATCAGAAAATATCGATACTAATAGTCGTAGCATAGAAGATATAGATAATGATGATAATTTCAATGATGAACCGATTCAGGATGACCCTACTCAGGATGATATGGTTGATGAGATGCTACGTAGTTTTCACGATAATGTCATTGATCCACCTTCTTTATTTGCAAACATTGCCCATGATGCTGAAAAACCATTATATAAGGGTTGTACTAAGTTCATGAGGTTGAGTGTTGTGATGCGATTATATACTCTTAAAGCTCAAAATCGGTGGAGCGATAAGAGTTTCTCTTCACAGTTGTCTTCGTTAAAGGAAATTCTTCCTGAAGGCAACGAGCTTCCAATTTCAACATATCAAGCAAAGAAAATAATGTGCCCAATGGGAATGGAGGCTAAGAAGATTCATGCATGTCCAAATAATTGTGTGTTATTTCATAAGGACTATAGTAATTTGATAAATTGTCCAAAATGTGGTGCATCAAGGTATAAGACCACAAATTCAGCTAAGGCTAAAAATGGCTCTCCTATCAAGGTGATGAGGTATCTACCAATAATACCACGATTTCAATGCTTATTTGCTAATACAGAAGATGCACAAAATTTGTCTTGGCATGGGGAGTTAAAGGCCAATGATGATGGCATCCTACGATATGCATCTGATTCACCACAATGGAAGAAAATTGATTTATTATACCCTCAATTTGGTAAAGAACCAAGAAACTTAAGACTTGGACTTTGTACAGATGGAATGAATCCCTATGGTACAGTAAGAAGCCAACATAGCACATGGCTTCTTATGATTGTTATATACAATCTTCCTCCTTGGTTGTGTATGAAAAATAAGTATGTGATGTTGTCAATATTGATATCAGGGCCGAAGCAACCTGGAAATGATATTGATGTTTACCTTCAACCTCTAATTGATGACCTAATGAAACTATGGGAAGAAGGTGTTATGACATATGATGCTTCACGTAAAGAAATCTTTAGTTTGTGTGCTATGTTGTTTTGCACGATTAATGACTTTTCATCTTATGGAAATTTGTCTGGATATAGCATAAAAGGATACAAAGCATGTCCTATTTGTGAGGAAAAAATTGATTCAATCTGA
The DNA here is from genome assembly GCA_963693085.1 of Alisma plantago-aquatica. Taxonomy (NCBI): domain Eukaryota; kingdom Viridiplantae; phylum Streptophyta; class Magnoliopsida; order Alismatales; family Alismataceae; genus Alisma; species Alisma plantago-aquatica. The sequence continues at coordinate 236,026,621 of OY856410.1, forward strand.
CTGAAATATGGTGGTAAAATCATATATCTTGGTCTTCAGAGATTTCTCCCACCAGTGCATCCTTATCGAAGGCAACGCAAAACCTTTAATGGGTCAACTGAGGAACGAAGTGCTCCTAAACCTATACTAGGAAATGTTGTATATGATCGGGTGAAACATATTGTTAATGAATTTGGAAAGAGTTCAAGTAGTCATACTCTCGCATGTGACAAATCTCTATACAAGAAGATGTCAATATTATGGAATCTTCCTTAGTGGAGATCTTTGGCAATTAGACACTGCATTGACGTCATGCATGTTGAAAAAAATATTTGTGATAGCATCATTGGTACGCTATTGAACATACCAGGAAAGGCTAAAGGCGACATCAAATCTAGAAAAGATTTAGAATTAATGGGTATAAGAAAAGAATTATCAGTGGAGATCAGGGGTCACCGCACATATTTACCACCAGCTTGTTACACTTTGTCAAAGCAGGAGAAAAAGAGTTTCTGTGAGTGCTTGTATAATATTAAGGTTCCACAAAGATACTCTTCTAATATTCGTAGATTGGTATCAAAGAAGGATCTAAAGTTGATAGGTCTCAAATCTCACGATTGTCACACCTTAATGCAACAAATTTTACCTGTGGCTATTCGATCTATATTGTCGAATCATGTAAGGTTTACAATCACAAGACTTTGTTTCTTCTTCAATGAATTATGCAACAAAGTGATGCATCCTGATACTCTCGATAAATTATAGAAAGATATAATTGTTACCATATGTCAGCTTGAAATGTACTTTCCTCCTTCATTTTTTGATATCATGGTTCATCTTGTAGTACATATTACAAGGGAGGTGAAGATGTTGGGTCCAATTTTCTTACACCGGATGTATCCATTTGAACGCTACATGAGTGTTTTTAAAGGTGATGTTCGGAATCATTATTGTCCTGAAGGGAGTATTATTGAGGGTTATATGGCTAGGGAGGTGATGGACTTTTGTAATGATTTTTTGAATTGTAATGAAACTTCTAGCGATATAAAAAATTCCCATGACACTGAATCTTATTGTGGCAAAGGAACTCTGGGAGGACGAGTGAAAGGAATCAGTCGTGAGTTGTGGGAACAAGTACATTTATATATTTTACACAACATCAATGAAGTTAGTAGCTACATCACAGAACACAATGATCTTATCAAGAGAAATCATCCACGATCCAATTCAATGTGGCTTGCAAGAGAGCATAATTAAACATTTATTAGGTGGTTTGAAGAGAAAGTCTTTAATCAACTATCTGAATCACTGAATAATGTTGCTGAGAACATAGAATGGCTCACCTTTAAGCCAAAAATGGATGTCATGTCATATGAAGGTTATGACATAAACGGATTTTCATACTACACAAAGCGTCAAGATGAAAGTAGTGTAGTACAAAATAGTGGGGTCATTGTTCAAGCTTGTTCGTTGTATTTTACTAGTGCCAAAGATAAAAGACCATGCGAAGCTGAGATGTCATATTACAGCGTCATTGAGGACATATGGGAATTGGACTATACAAATTTCAGAGTTCCTATCTTTAGGTGTAATTGGGTTGACAACAACAAAGGAGTTTTAGTGGATGAGTTGGGTTTCAAATTGGTGAATTTTGAAAAGATTGGTGAGAAAGATGAGCCATTCATCATGGAAGACCAAGCAAAACAAGTATTCTATATTGATGACCCGACAAATAAAAATTGGTCTGTCGTTCTTCATGGAAAAAGACAGTTTACTGTAGATCCTATAAATGAAGAAGAATACTACGAAAAGTATGATGATTCCAGCCCATTTTCAGTTGGTTTGCCACGTATAAATGTTGAAGATAACACCAATAAATATTATAAACATCAAGACCATGCTGAAGGAATTTTACTTGACTAACAACTCAACCAATACTAGAGGCATGTATTCTTTGAATTATTTATTTTATTATCATTCAAACACATAATCTTTTAAATATACATCATATATCATGTATTATCAGGTATACTTTTATCACTTATGCTTTTATTATCACTTATGTTTCTTTTATCATGTATACTTGCATGTTCTAAAATGGCTAGTGAAGATGAACATTCTGAGCATGAGCACCATGAGGATGGTAGTGGTGATGCTAAGAAAAGTAGAGGTCCCACACTGATGCGTAGGCTGCAGGAGCTCAGGGCCAAAGGGGAGAAATTGGCAGTCCAGTTTGATGTCATAGGAGCACCTATTGGGGAACATGCCAGTGCTTTCAAGCATTACGTAGGGGCGACTGCACGCAGTAAGGTGCCAATAGATATAGAAAATTGGCATGATGTTTCTAATACCTTAAAAGACCTCCTATGGAAAGATATATCTGTGAGTGGAAGTGCTATTATTTTAATATTTTTTTGTTTATTGATTCTAATTTAGTTTTCTTGGAAAGACATATCTTTTTTAAGACAACATTATTGCTTCTTTTGCATGTATAGGGTGTTTTTTATCTAAATGAAAAAGATCATAAGAAAAAATTCTACAAGATTGTGGTGTACGATGAATGGCTTTTAAGACATATCTCAAAAGGGAATTTATAGATAATCCTAAACAAAAGAAGAAAGCAACAGATATGTATATTTTTATAGATCTTGAGGTGTGGGAAAGATTTGTTATAGCTAGGAACATGGAAGAGTTTCAGGTAATAAAGATTGTGATGTACTTTATGACTCTTTAATTTTATACAATTAAGGAGGTGAATCTTTTTATATATGTTTGCCAAGTCTAAATTGCAATACCTCATTTTAAATGATCAGGCTATTCACGAGGCCCAAAAGGAAAGACGGGCCAAAAATGTGCATGACCATCGCTTGAGGCCTGGTGGTTATGCCTTCCGTCGCCAACTATAAGAGAAGCAACTCTCTTCTGGAGAAGAGTCTAGTACAACTCAAGCTGAGCGTCTACCCCGACACTTGCAGTGGATTGATGCTAGAAAGAATCGAGCAGGTGAAATTGTCAACCCTGCAACTAAGGAGGTGGCACAAAAGTAACTCCCACAGACTTAGATTTATTTATATCTAATTGATATTGTGATTTAATATTTTTATTAACTATGAATAGATTGATCTCCATGAGCAAAGGAAGGAAAGTTCATCCCAACTGGACACATGGATGAACTATCAGTTCCTCTTGGTATGAAGGAGCATCCTGGCCGTATTAGGGGATTAGGAGTTGGCATAGGATTCAAGTCTTGTTTTGGCCCTTCACAATCTAAAAGAGGTCATGCAGGAGGTCTTACACAAGAGGAGGTTGAAACATTAGTAGCATAGAAAGTAAAATAAATAATGTCTTCATTTCATCCTACTCAACCTTATCAACCTATTCATATTGTGTGTCTCTCAAGTGATGAGGTACAAGCCCATGCTCCAGTTGTAGAAGGTCATGGGAGCACTCCCAATGACCTACCACAACAATCTATAGTAAGTTTTTGTTCTATATGTTGTGTTATTAGTATGATATATATTTGATGTATGTATATATAGTTGCAATAGGTATCTGGTTTACCACTTCATATATAACTTATATTATTTCAATTCTAGGTTGGTATGAACTGTAAACTTGCAATGGAGGTTCCAGAATATAATGTTATGGTAGTGGGAAAGGTATACAACCTTGGTGGTACATTGCATTACCAACAAATTACTGATGACATTTTTCGTGTGTCCATCCATCTTGTGTATGACGGAATGGGGGACAAACCACTACCCATACCTAATCCTGAATATAGTACAGTTGAAGAAGCTGAGGGTGATATGGTGGGTTGGCCTAGACACTTGGTTATCAATGACAAGGTATACCTTAATTCTACCATATTTTTCATATTTAACTGCATATATGAACTCATGTAATATAAGTATGTAATTTAATTAATAGGTTTGTAAACCAAAAAGTAAAAATTCTACTAGTCGTCCTCCTATGACCAAGCCATCTTTTATTCCAAAATCTACATTCAATGAGTTGGGAAGTAAATGTAAATGTTTATGTCGATACTTAACCAACCAAAGTTCTAGATTAAAAATGTTGATCAATTTAACAGAAGATGCAACTGGGAGGGACTTTGACAGTTATATTTTTCTTGATGATATTATAGAGTTGTTCTGGTATGATTGGTTGAATACTTCGATAATAGAAGTATGGATAAGGTAAGGATCTATCAATATAGAAAATTCCAATACACATTTTTAGCTTATTTCTATATATGGAAATAATTGCAAATGTTTTACAGCCATTTATATACCAAGACCACAAACTTTGATATAAGAAATGTTGGATTCTTAATTCCTTCAATCACTAGTCAAGTGGAGACACATATTGAGGATGTGAATGAGTACTTCTCTACTGCATTCAAATATTTTACTAGTGAGGGGAAGGAAATTATCCTAATTCCTTTTAACGTCCAGTAAGTATTATTATTCAATATAATTTTAATAATGAATAAAATTATTTATTTTAATGTTTGTTTTATTCTTACTCAGAGCTAGACATTGGGAATTAGTGGTGGTTGTCCCAAATTGATGACTCTTTATTATCTTGACCCAATGGGTAAAACAATAAGGGGTCGCAAACTGAAATTGCCATCTATGGAGTAAGCATAAATTTAGTTAATGCTTCAACATGATATTTCTATTCAGAATTTCTATTTTACCAACTATCATTTAATTGATAGGGGTATAAAGGCTTTTCGTGAAGTTGGAGGACAAATACCCACAACATTAAAGACATTGACTTTGAAAAATGTCAAGGTAGCTACTTTGACAACTGCTTAGTCTTATATGTATTAAGTTTCAACTCTTATATGTCAACTCTTATAGTCTTATCTCAACTCTTATTTATAGTAGTTTACTAACATTAAGTATAATTCATTATTTGTAGTGTCCTATACAAAATAATGACTGAGTTTGTGGCTACTATGTAATGAAATATATGCAAGATATTGTCAAACAAGCATTACATGACATTCAAACTATAGATCAGGTAATAAAGAATAACATCATAAATTTACAAGTGATTGTAGTCATTTTATAAAATATTAGCATGTGTATTTTCTATTACAGATCTTTACAACTCAGCCTTACACACGTGAGGACTTTAATGAATTCTGAGAAGAGTGGTCAGATACTTTTCTAAATGAAGTTAATATAGCATTAGATTAAATATGTTAGCTCCATTTATGTATGTGGTTTTAGTACTCTTTCATATTTACTTTTGTATCTGACATTTAATATCATCTCAGACTTGCAATCTATCATTTTGTAAATTATGATGTGATTATGTGTAACTCAACTGAATATATGAATCATTTTTGTTATGAATGTGTGGTTTGGAATGGTGACGGTTGAGTATCAATGCTCCCCTCTCCCATATCGTAGTTCTTTTTGTTCTTCTGTTCTGTTTCTGTAGAATTTTAAAAAAATGTGTACCCTGTAGGGTCGGTTATCTTAAAAAATTGACCTTATAGGTATCTCGACCGTGCCGCGTAGCACGACCATGTTACGGTGTAGAACGGTCGTGTCGCATAGCATGGCCATGTTGGGATATGGTAGAACGACTGTGCCGCGTAGCACGGCCGTGTTGGGATATGGTAGCACAGTCGTGCCGCGTAGCACGGTCATGCTACCATATCCCAACACTGCCGTTCTACCATATCCCAACACGGTTATAGACTCAATTGAGTCAGTTTTCTTCATATAACCGTACTTATAGAGCATCTTTAGGGTCGGTTATTAAGAAAAACTAACCTTATAGGGTCTGGTTATCAGTAAGCTCAATCTATAGACTCTATTGAGTCAGTTTTCTTCATATAACCGTCCTTACAAAGCATCTCTAGGGTCGGTTATTAACAAAAATTGACCTTATAGGATTTAGGAACAATTTCTTATCACATTTGGGGTTAGTTTTTGACAGCCTCTTGGGTCGGTTATTACTATATAAGGTCGGTTTTCTTTGGTTAAAAAAACCGACCCTATAGAGCAATTTCTCTAGTGACGGCCACTTCGGCGTCGGCTGAAAAGTGATGATATAGGCTTAAAAAAACCGACGCTATAGACCATTACTATACTAGTGTAACATGGTTGGATAAACTAAGTCATTTTTATTAAGATTTCTTACGATTTCTCCACTCTAGGTCTAGGGTTTTAGAGTTTATCTAACCCATTAAACGGATCTCTACTATTTAAAACTTCACATGGTTGTGACTTCGTTCATAAAATCAATGATAAAATCTAAAAAACTTTCTTTTGTACAAATAATATAATAATGAAAATAAGTTTAGTGATGAAAACCTTAAGATGTAAATCTAAAATGGAACCAAGATTAGTATGAGAACCAAGTAAAAAATTGACCAACATACCAAACATATACTATATATTTTATCATTACTTCATTCCACCAAGAGATTCGAGTTCCTCAAACATTTTGAAGGGCATACCAAAAGCATTTCTAACTTATAGCATGGGTTTTTGGTTACATGATGTGAACTCCTACCAAACCCATATGTTTTGGGCAAAATTATATTGAGTAACTTCGTATTAAAGGCAAGGCTTTCCTAAGTATAGATTGTAGGAAAATATGGCATCAGGTAGGCACCGAAAATTAAAAAAGAATATTATCATATTTCTTATTAAACTAGTAGATCATGTTAATAACTATATAATGAAAAGGATGGTTTTGAGAATATATCTGGTCCTGGACTAAGTCCAGCGACAAACTCCGCATCGTTGTAGTTGTACAACTATCTTCTAGTTGCATACAGACAACATCTATAATAGCTTCTGGTCTCCACCATAGACAGCAGGCAGACATTATTCTCCTAGTGGCAGGCAACGGAACCACACCTCTATATAAGTCCACACAGACCACCTAGAACTCATGTCGTTCTACTAGAACATATAGGAAGGAGTTGTCCCTCCCATTGGTATACTAGTCACCAACTAGCTCTCCCACAATTGTTCTCCCTTGTTATCCCTCCCTTTATCATGTAGGACTTACTCAGGTTCTCTCGGTTACCACAACCAGAGAAGACAAACAACTGTCAAAGGCAATTGATTTGTTTGAGAAGCCCCCAGTACCCCTGTATTTATAGGAGGGTTAGGGTTAGGGTTCCCAGTCTATGTGGGATTAGAAAGGACTGAAACCTCACAAAAATTCCCAACTTGTGATAGGTGAAATGGTTGGTTCACTAAGCGAACTGATCAGTTGGCATGCGAGCTGATCGGTTCACCAAGTGAACCAGTCATTTCGTCATGTTTCCCAATCACATATGTATTGGAAATTCTAATCCAATCAATGCACTACATGACATCATCACTAATCCTTGATGCAATCGAATTGCACCATGAACCAGGCATGTCAGTTCCTAAAACAATCGTCTCGCAACCACGAACCGATCGGTTCACTAAGTGAACTGATCGTTTTGCTCCCCAGCTCATCTAAAATTTAGATAATGCAATATCCAATCAACCTAACACTCCACCTGGACGTTTCAACACTTGAATCGGTCAGTTGGGAGTCTAGTCAGTTGATTAGTTGCTTGAATTGAATACTTAAATAGTTTAGCAATCAATTTAACTATCATTCATAATCAAACTCCTCTTCTAGGTGTATCCTATGTTTGTGACCCTATAGGTCCCAAACTACGTTAGCAGTGAATGTCCAAAACCAAATATGACATCACAAGAAAAGAGTAGTGCCTAGTCACACATCATTGCTACCCAAGTGAATGGATAGTTGGTGAACAACTTCAACCTACAATATGTTATTGGTGTTACAGTGTTTGTATAGTTCCTTTTCCACTGATATCTAGATTCAACTCGAGGCATGGAATAGTCATCTTCTTCAACATTCAATCTTTATTCCTTGAACCAGAGAAAACTAATTGTAATATATATAAGCTCAATATCACATACTGACGCACATGTGCATGGCCATGTTTTTCTTAGTCTCAATTATCAAGAGGCCTAGGATATCATACTCCTATAGGAGGGAAAAATCCCATCTACATCACTCACAACCATTACCATGTGTCATACTGCACCCGAGCATCACCTTTATGGCAACCCTTATTCAAGATCACATTGGATGATGTCAAAGAACATTGAACGACATATGATGAGTGTAGTGACTTCAAGTCTGAGAGCCACAATCACCACCAACACTATGAGAGTTGATTATGACTACCATTGTAATGGTTTCCATGTGTCACTCTCATTCTGGGTCTGTCTGATACACTATTCTTTAACATGTATCTATGTGTTTGATTTGACATCACATATCATGACTAATGAGATTTTGTCATCAACAAAAACACACTTTAGTCTTGTGTAATATTGTTGTCTACATTGCTTCCACAGTAATAACCGACTAGGGGCTGATCCAAAAAAAATCGACTAGGGACATAACAAGAATGTATACTCTTGACATCCATATGATCTTATTGTTCAGGTCCTCATCCCGAAGACATACATCATTAAGTAATATCATCCTTTAAATATTTATTATGTTACATCGTTATATCATAACTGAATAGAACAGAAAAGATTGGAAGTGTGCCTTTAATATTAATCAAATCATTTACAAGTTGTGCCATTAAAATCATCACATGATTGGCTCTCTGGGCATACATACCAACAGACTCCCACTTGCGCTTAGAACGAATCACTCATGAATCTCATCCCAAGTGATCTAACATGAGAATCATGCTTCTTCAGTGAAAGTGCCTCTGTCCAGGGGTCAACAACATGGTTTTCAGTTGGTACTCTACAAATCTTCATATCTTCTCATTGTATGATCTCTCATATGAGATGGAAGCACCTTTTTATATGCTTGGAATGTTGATGTGATATGGGTTCCTTATCTTGTGCAATAGCTCAATTGTTTCGTTGATGCTTGGAACCACTCTAAGTTGTGAGACAAACTTCTTGAAACAAACAACATCCTTTGTTGCATTAGATGCAACAATATACTCGACCTATGTTGTAGAATCAAAAACTATATCTTGTTTGGAACTATTCCAACTCACAGCTCCATTGTTGAGGCAATTGGAATTTGTAATCATCTTTGTCAATTTGGAATCTTGCATCACTGTAACCCTTTACCACAAACTCTCCCTCTCCGTCTTAGATGAGGAATTGATCCTTAGTTCATCTCAAAGTACTTAAGGATGTTCTTCACAATTGTCCAGTTAGCATCACATGGATATGACTAATATCTTATCATCATGCTCAATTCATACAATACGTCTGGACGAGTATATAACATTTCTTACATCATAGACCCAATTGCAAATGCATATGGAATCTTACTCATGTGCTCCCTTTCTTCAAAAGAACTAGGACACTGAGATCTAGAGATATTGACACCATGACACATGGGTAGGTTTCCTCTCTTTGAATTCTCCATGATGAACCTCTTAAACACTTTGTCAATTTGTGTGCTCTTACTTAGTCCAAGAATCCTTCTAGATCTATCTCTATAGATCTTGATTTCTAAGATATAGGATGCCTCGCCCAAGTCCTTCATAGAGAATGTACTTCCCAGACAATTCTTTACCATCTGTAAAGAAGGAATGCCATTCCCCATCAATAGTATGTCATCTATATATAATATGAGGAATGTCACTATGCTCCCATTAACTTTCTTGTACACACAAGGTTCATCTTCATTTTGATTAAAGTCAAACTCTTTCATTGTTTTGTCAAATTAAAGATTCTAGCTCTGAGATGCTTGCTTCAATCCATAGATTTACCTTTGTAGCTTACAAACTTTATTTGCATCCTTTGGATTTATAAAACCCTCAGGTTGTGTCATGTACACATCCTAAAGAAGAATCTCATTAAGGAATGTGGTTTTAACATCCATCTGTCACATCTCACAGTATTTATAAGTTGCAATGGCAAGCATGATCTTGATGGACTTAACCATGGCAACTAGAGAAAAGGTTTCATCATAGTCAACATCTCTAACTTGTCTGAAACCCTTTGTAACCAATCTGTCCTTTTAGGTTTGTACCTTACCATCCATGTCAGTCTTCTTCTTGAAGACCCACTTGCACCCTATGGGTTTTACCCCTTTAGGTGGGTCCACCAAGGTCCATACCTTGTTGGTGTTCATGGGTTCCATCTCAGATCTCATGGCCTCAAGACATTTCTCAAATTTTGGTTCCTTAGTAGCTTCCAGATAGGTTGTTGGCTCACCATATATGACCAACTGACCACCTTCTTGAGTCACAGGATAACTGAATCTTTCAGGCTCAAGGAGTGTCCTACTAGATCTACGAGGTTCCCGTGTCACATGAGAAATTTAAGATTCCAAAACAACTTGTGAGTCTCCTTGTTCCTCTTGTACATCTACTGGTTCAATGTTTTCTTATTGGTCTTGAACCTCTTTGAGTTCTACTTTCCTCCCACTGCTTCTTTTGGAAATGAATTTTTTTTCTAGGAATGTAGCATCCTTGGAAACAAACACTTTGTTGTCAAATGGGTTATACGAGTAGTATCCCTTGGTTTCCTTGGGATATCCAACAAAATTACATTTATCAAATCTAGGGCCGAGCATTTCAGGAAACATTTTCTTCATATAAGCTTCACATCCCCAGATCCTCATAAAAGACATTTTGGGACATTTCCCAGTCCATATCTCATATGGTGTCTTTTGAATCAATTTAGATGGTACACGGTTAAGTGTAAATGTTGCGGATCCTATAGAATAACCCTAAAAGAAAGTCAGAAGATCAGTAAAACGCATCATCATTCGCACCATATCCAGCAATATGTGATTCCTTCCACCATTGTGTTGTGGTGTTCCAAGTCGAGTCCATTGTAATACGATACCACAGACTCGTGAAAGGTCCTCAAACTCTTAGCTTAAGTATTCTCCACCTCAATCAGAATGAAGTGCCTCAATACTTTTTCCAAGTTAGTTCTATACTTCATTCATAAACTCCTTGAATTCTTCAAGAGTTTCTGAGTTATTTTTCATCGGGTAAACATAACCATACCTACTGAGGTCATCAGTGAAGGTAACGAAGTAGTGATACCCACCTCTACCATTTGTTCTAAAAGGGCCACACACATTAGTATGTATGAGTCCTAATAGATCATCAGCCCTCTCACTGTTTCCAGTGATGGGAGTCTCTGTCATATTTCCCGACAAACAAGACTCACATGTCTCTATTGATTAAAAATCAAAAGAGTCTAGATAACCATCTTTACGGAGTCCGGCTATGTGTTTCTCATTTATGTGCCCTAAACAACAATGCCAAAGGTATGTTTGGGTTGAGTTATCAAGTTTTTGTCCTTTGGTATTTATGTTATAGACACTTGCCTCTAGATCTAATAAGTATAGACCATAAGACATAGGGGCACCGCTGATGAATGCATATTCATCATTGAATTTAATTACCATCTTGGGCTCATTTTGACTCAACATATCAAATTTCACTCATTAAAATCAAAATATATCATAATGTGCAAAATTACTTAACTGGTTCAATTATCAAGATTTTTATTGAATTTATGTTGATTTGATGCAGGTCTTGATAAGGTTGAACAATCAGTTGGGGCCTACCTTCACTCAATTTTGATCTTGACCAATCGGTCTTAACCAAACGGTTTGCTCTAACGGTTCTGACCTCTCGGTTTTAAGATATTCACCTATACGGTCTCAAGACCGTTTAAGCCCATTCAGTTTTAAGACCGCATGAGCCTAAACGATCTCAAGACCATTTGAGTCCATACGGTTTCAAGACCGAATGAACCCAAACGGTCTCAAGGCTGAATGATGTCTAACAGTTTTGAGACCGTTTGGATTGAAACCGTTTGGACCGAACGCATTTGGACCAAAACCGTTTGGACCAAAATTGTTTGGACAACGAGACCGTTTGACAATAGGACCGAATGGATTACCAAACCGAATGAAGAGCAGAGACCGTTTAGGCGCCAAGGTCGCAAGACCGTTCAGTCACGAAGACCGTTTAGAGTTCAGTCTGCAAGACCGTTTGAAGAGATTCGGTCTGCGAGACCGTTTGAGGAGTGTCGGTTTGCGAGACCATTTATGTAATGACCCTGACCTGGGTTATGAGATAACCCTATTTTTTGTCTAATTAAGTTTATTAGAACTTTAATATAATCCTCTAAGGTGCTTTGTTATCATGTTGACACCTCATTTTTGCCTTTCTTCATGAACAACAAGTATATATACCCCTAGTTTCACCCCTTGGTGCAATTTTGCAACCCTTACCACCCTCCTACCCTAAGGTATCATGCATAGAGCTCCCATATCGTGAAGGGATGTTGTGGTATCGTGCATGGGCCTTGGGATATCGCCCATGGCAAGACCATATCGCCCAAGTAGGTGATATCGGCCATATAGGGTGATATCGTCCATAGAGTGAAGTGTTTTGACTCCAAGTGAGTGCCATATCGTGCAAGTGAGTATCATATCGTGAATGAGGGGTGGCATTTCATTCAAGAGCACAAGGGTATCGTGCATAGGCCTTGGGTATCAGCCATAGCAAGTATATCGGCCATACCATGTTGATATTGCCCATAGCAAGTTGATATCGACCAATTGAAGTAATTTTGGCCACAAGTGAGGGGGTATCGGCCACAAGCAAAGTTGTGTCAGTTAAGAGGAATTCCATATCGCCCAAGAGTGGTAGGGTGTCGGCCACGGAGATAAGGAACTCAAAACTTAACCCTAAGGTAAGATATAGTTGTCTTCAAGCTTGAATTGAAGCATGGAATTAGGGTTATGATCTACCTTTCTTTTCTTCTTCACCAATTGCTTATCCATGGTGATTCCTTGTATATGAAGGAGTTGTGAACGAGCCTTGGACCTTTTATAAAGTCATCTTCAACCTTAGGAACATGGAGCTTTGGACCTTGAAGCTTTGAAGTGGTTCTTAAGGAGGGTTATATAACTTGAACTCAACCATGTTATTATTCTTCACCTAAATTGTTATAATTAGTGAAATACTTTTAATACTGAAATTTCCTGAAATAGTTGATGAAATTATGAGTTCTAGTAGTTGCTTAAACCTGTTACCATGAATTATATCAGTTAGAACAAAGGTCTAGAACTTGAAGAAGATGGTGTCACTTTGTAAAAGTGATATCGGGTTCAAGTATAAATACAAGTAGTTATAACCCGATATGGGTATGACTTGCCCGAGATGTCTTGCACAAGATGTTGCATGAGATGCTTGCATAAGATGCTTGCAAGATAGGGAGTCAAGTATAGACTCCATACATGATACAAGGTTGAATGAATACTTGTAAGTTGACAAGAAACCCTAATTTGGGTAACCCAATATGAGTAAAGAATAGCAAATGCTATTGCACGATATGGAAGCTCGATACACAACCCTAGTTGATGTCTAGCCCGACATGGTGATGTCTTAATACCGCATGCATGACATGGGTAACACATATACACACCTCTAGCCCAATATGGATGATGTTCATATACTTCTAGCCTGATAGGGTGAGTGCTCATATACTTACAGCCCGATATTGTGAACATATGCACACTTCTAACCCAAGATACCTTGTAAAGGTGAGAGTAAGACACTCTTAGGAGTAATGAGTGTAACACCAAGTAATGGTGTGGATAATACCTTGATAGGTGAAACACCTAGAGTGGTTGATAATGGTTAATCCTATATCAATAATGTCTCAACCTGAGATGAGTCCATATCAATTTATGATGGTTGGACAATTCAAATGTATGACTTATGATCAATACACTACAGAATAAATGTGATGGGCTAGTGCATAAAGTATTAGGATGGGAAATACCCTAATACAAGATAATTTGATGAACTTAAGAAAGTTAAAAGTGATGAGGGAAGTGATACATCAAGACATGATATATATCACATCTAGCACTTCAAGGTTGATGCACCTTAAATCCAATATACTTGGATGAGTAACACATAAAGTGTGTTATGTCAAATGTTACATTGAGATGTAATAAGTTTAATGCACTTTGATAAGTGTGGGTTAACATACATTGAGAAAGGGTTAAGCCAAGTTAATAAAGTCTGATGTAATCATACCCTTGTAAGGATGAGAGAGGAACTCATACCTTGTGTTGATGATTCATTTAATGATAAATGATGAGAATGAATAAGTATGATTGAATACTTATGATATCAAGGTTTTCTCCTAGATGTGTGGAGAAATGAATTAGGGGTTGATCATTGATAATATGATCTTGAAAACCTAAATGGTTAATAATGGAAAACCCTAACCCTAATGAAGGGTAATGATATGTAAGAGAAACACTAATCGATAAGAAAGGGAAAACCCTAACCCTAATGATGGGAAGGTTGTATTTCTCTTATTGCATAAGACTTGTAAGGCATGTTAAATACTTGTATAACAAGTATAATGTGTAATGGCCTTGTGAGCCATGTGAATAAGTCGTTGCCTAGTGAGAGGTGACAAGATGTGTGATGGCCTTGTGAGCCATGTGAACAAGTCGTTGCCTAGTGAGAGGTGACAAGATGTGTGATGGCCTTGTGAGCCATGTGAATAAGTTGTTTCCTAGTGAGAGGTGACAAGATGTTTAATGGGCCTTGTAAGCCATGTGAGATACTTGTATAACAAGTATCATGTATACCTTGGTCTTAGGACCTAGAGGTAATAGTTACCTGATAAGTGGTAACAGTGTTCAGTGATGATCTAAGGTTTGAATACCTAGATCTAGTAATCATGATAATGATGATGTGAAGGGATGAGAATTCCCAATAATGTGATAAGGGACTGAGATCCCAAGTATCATGTGTTTTAAAGATTTGAAAAAGTACATGATAGATGTATTACACCTTTCTTTGTAGAATTTGTTGTGTTTGATAAAGATAAATTGTTTGATGCTAAAATAATGTTGTAATGCACGTAATATATCACTAGAAACTATAAAAGATTGCCCTGACCATAGATCCATCAGTGTTAAAACTTGTTGATGGTGAAACGGGTTGCTCCGCGGCATAACCCGGAGTGCATACTTTTGAGTATGTGAGGGCGTAAGTATGGACGGTACTGTGTGAGCCAATCCCCTTACGATCCCGAAATGAATGGGGATTTGGCTATATGCCCTATCCTAGCTTGAGTGCGACTTCGGTCGTAGACTCTGTGTTGAGCACGGTGAACTAGCCCGTGGCTCAGAGTATGGTTCTTGTGTCACCATGACTCGGACTGGGGACGGTTGTTTGTAGATGTTTCCCCTAAGAGAGTGCAGTTGATGTTGTAGCTCTAAGCGAGGATGCCTATGTGCCGTGGCACAGCTTGTTAGCAGTGACACAAGATGTCCTGCATGTGGTCTCGTACTGACCGAGACAAGGGAGGTCATGGAAACCGACTCTACCATTGACCTTGTATGGTACCGACTTGTGAGAAGTTTGTGGTCGGTTGGAGATGGTCGGGGTATGCTCCATCTCCTCAGGGCATAAGTGTGATTGTAAAATATGTTCAGCCGTGTAGTATATCTGATTAAGGATCGAATACGAGAAACATTGCTTGATGCGCAATACAGTTATACATTCTAGTTGATAGATGCTATTTATGTTTCCTTACATTCCTTGCAAAGCAGATAGATGAATTATAATCTACCATGGGTAGATGCAATGTTCTCCTTATGAAAGGAGATTACTTCATTATGTACATATAGTGAATTATCTTGCTTGTTAATATAAAAAGAACCTCTGCTCAGTTTATAAATGCTTAATCTGTGATAATAATATGGTCGGCGGAGAGTTATATCTCTCGCTGAGACAATTACAATTGTCTCACCCCCGTGGGACCCAAATTTTTAGGTGGACGTGCATGAGGAGGTGAAGAACTTTCTACAGAGGAAGAACAACAGTAGAGGCAGTAGTGATAGCTCAATTTGAGTGTACTGTCTGTCATGTCTTGTAGATATGAGTCCTATGTGTCGTCTTTGTACTCTCAGGTCCTTGGATTTAGTATGTGCTGGTTTTATGATCAATAAGAGATTTTGGCTTATGTTCCTTGAGGTTTTATGTTGCTCGTGTATAGTTTGGTAAAGCAATTGTTATATGTTATTCTTGAGATGAGATGTACCGGATAAGTACAATGTGAATAATGATGTATATAAGGTTTTGGACCTTTCAGTAAGAGTTTTCTTTGGAATGGTTCTCTTTGAAAAATAGTTTTAATTTTTAGTGATTTTTCATAATCTGTTGTTTATGTTTAATTTCGCTTAATTAATGACGATTTGTTTGTTAATTTGGCGACTGTCGTCACAATTTAACGCAGCTACGTGCAAACCGTTTAATATTTGAAACCGTTTGAGAAGACTGTTTGCTAAAGTTGGAATGCAATGCATAGACCGAATGCATGCGAAGACTGAATGAGCAAGGAGTGAAGACCGTTTGGTCTCTTGTTTGCATGCAACCATGTACAAAACCGTTTAATGTTTAAACGGTTTGCAAACCGTTTTCTAAAAAAACACAGCATCACCTCGCCACCACCGCCGGCATTGCAACTTGTACCTTCGCCGGCCAACACTTCTTTTCTCTCCGCCGTCCGACTACCACCCGACGGTGCCTTGATCCTAGAACTCTGCCGCATCCAGCAGCAACCAACACCTCCTCCGGTGTTGCGACCTTCTCCAGCAGCTACGCCGCCCTTGCCCTCTGCACAACATAGCTGCAACGATGACCGTCGTCGCCACCATTGCACCTTCAGCATCACCCGCTACCTGTCGTCGATGCGCCGGATCCGCTGACACCGTTGCCCACTCCTACATCCATAGCTGCACGATCTCAGACTGCATGACCACTGGCACCTCGCAAACCGTTTGGAGAAGTTACAATCGCAGACCGCATGGAGTTCTTTACTAAAAACTGAACAAGCAACCAAACCGAATGTATGAGACCAAGCAGCAAAATCGAATGGCCTAAGGCATGAAGACTGAATGACCCAATTAACTTGAAGACCGCTAGCCACAGGTGGACCGTTTAGAATGAGCTGACTGCATCAAAACCGAATGGTGCTAGGGATCGAATGAGTTGCTAAAGCACTAAGACTGTTTGCTACATTTGCTGGAATCATCACGTGTTGATCGTGAGCAAGAAATAGCATGCAAATCGAATGAAAAGCATGCAGTCGAGACCGTTTGAAGAAGTGATGTCAAGACTGAATGGATCAGTAGAACGTTTGTTGGATGAAACCAAATCACGTGCATGGGTGTACCATGCATGCATACCATTCAATAAAAAACATGCAGACTGTATGAGCCGCAAACTGAATGGCCGATTGCCAGTACGAAACTGAATGGCCAAGTTGCCAATCCAAAACCGTATGAGCATCACGTACATGCAAACTGTATGACCAAGATTTTTATCAAGACCGTTTCGTTCGGACTCACACAAAAGGCATGAGGACCAATCCAGTGCCTATAAATAGGACAAGCAGGGTCCTTATTTGGGGGGGGGGGGGGTTCCGGGATGCCGACAGGTTGCCTGTACACAGGTCTGATCCAGATCTAGTGTTGTCCATGCCAGTTTCATTCCACCTACTGTCCGTGTTGCAACCAAGGAGGCTAAAGAGAGAAAGAAGACGGGGTGAGGGAGACTGTCTGGTCTGTCTTGGCATTTCCTGTTTGCGTCCAAATCTGCTCCGACACGACGTAGAAGGTTGTATCTTCTTCACCGAGCTGTGACTACCTTCTGCACCGAGTTCATGGCGGATTTCTCTCTCTTTCTCATTCTTCTTGTCACTCGCATCATGAGAGAGTAGTACCTTTTCGCTGGGGTGTGGGGACTAGCCCCGCTGCCCATGCAATCATGTTCTTTTATTAACTTCTCCATGGCAATGTGTATAAATTTCCATTTCATTGTTAATTGGTATGTTTGTAGTTGATTATCTCCTTGCTTTCATCTTTTTCTTTCCTATATTGTGAAATCTTCTATATGTGGGATAGAATGGTGGTTTACAAAGTTCGACTCTTTGACGAGAACTTCTGATAAGATTCCTTGAGGTCGTAAGTGTATGATCCATGAGGGGACGAGACATCTAGCCTACGGTGACGCTTCTGTGGTCTAAACATCCCTCAGGGAGGACCACAGCCTTAGTTGGATTTTGTATCGGCTTTGTTTATCATCGATGTTAGTTTGTAGATCTATCACCTGCTTGCTTATCGATTAATGCGGTTGACTCCCAAACTAGAAATAGAATGGGATTTCTTCAAGGTCGTAAGTGTATGATCCGCAAGGGGATGAGCCATCTAGTCTTTGATGACGCTTATGTGTGCCTAATGCATGTATAGGGGGCTCACAACCTTCATTGGATTTTTGTATCTTCAGATCCATAAGTAAGTGAACCGGTTGGTGACGAGACATCTGATGCCTAAGGTGATGCTTACGCGAACCTAACGCACGTATGGGGGGTTCTGCAACAGCGCTATTTGGATCGTTTATCTTTCCTGGCTTGTTTGCATTTGAACGTGTTTGCGTATGTAGCAGTGGTGAAACTCGATACCATCCCAGCGATTCCATATCATTGATCTAAATCCAACTTTAACTTAGCTTTTACTTTCTTACTATTAGTTTAATTAACCTCAAATCAACCAATCGTTTTAAATATTAGCATTAACTTAAGCTAGATTCGATTAACAAAGATTATTAAAAACATTGTCCTTTGGGTTCGATCCTTAACTATACTACGATAAGACCCATCCACTTGCGGGTGGTATTATTGCACTTTGGTTTTGGTAAAAGCTCGGGGATTTCAACCTTGAGTGAGTTTGTTAGTGCGATAAAATCCCACGTCAAATTCTGGCACCGTTGTTGGGGACAACGGAATCAGTTAGTCAAATCTAGTTCTTTTAAGACCAATTTAGGATTTTGCTTTTTCTTTCGAAACAATCGATTATCTACTTGAAGTTGACTCTACTCCGTGGTTCTCACTTTTGAAATCTTTCTATTTTCAGGTACAACCCAAGGCATAGTGTATGCACCGTTCGGACAGCCCTGGACTAATAGTGAGCTTTGATCCCGAGATAGACAGAACTTTTCATCGTCAGATCAGAGAAAATCAAGCAAGGATGGCTCAGGAAGAGGAAGTAGCCCAAAGAGTGGCTCAAGCCATCAATGCACAGAGACAGAGGCTCATGCAAGAAGCCAGGGCTGTGGTTCAATAGGAAATCCTAGCAGCGCAAGCAGCTGAACTACAAAAAGATCTTAGGGAGTTCTCAATCCCTAAAGCTGTTAATGTACATCACCCAGTCCTACCTCCTCCCATCCATGCTCTGAATTTCGAGATACGAGCACATTGGATCACCTTGCTCCAAAACAACTCGTTCTATGGCAAACAAGGTGTAGATAGTCAAGAACACCTTCTGAGATTCATCGATCTATGTGCTATGACAAAACAAAATGGAGTGTCTGACGATGCCATCCGACTCTGTATATTCAAGTATTATCTTGCCAATAGAGCCATAAGTTGGTACAACTCTCTACAATGTGAACCTATCACCACATGGGAACAACTGCAGGATGTTTTTCTGGAAAAGTTCTATCCTCCATCTCTCACTTATGAAAGTAGGGGGGAAATAACAATGTTCACACAAGCCCCTGGAGAAACCCTTGCTGAGGCGTGGGACCGATATAAGGAGCTTCTACGAAAGTGTCCACACCATGGCATTCCTAAGAATCAACTCATCGAGATCTTGTATAGGGGGTGTGGATGATGATATTAAGAGGTTTCTAGATTCCTCATCTGGAGGAAACTTCATACGTCAAAGCTATGATAGTGCATGGAGGGTTGTCACCCTTGGAGCTAAAAACCAAGAAAATTGGGGTAGGTCTGTAGGTAAAGGAGTGTTGAAAGTGGCTATGGCTGAAGCAACACCTGAGTACAAATCTATCGCTGAAACCCTAAAACTCTTAGTTGCCAAGCAAGACCATATTGAATCCTCACTTGCTACAATTGGAAGAGGACGTCCACCCCTTCAATAACCAGAACAGATCAAGTCCGCTTCACTATTTTGTAAATCATGTAAAAGTACCGATCATTCAAATTTATCATGCAGTGTTCTCTACGATGTTGTCCTAAGCAACGCGTGTGGACAAGGAGACAGTGGTCAAATGGAAAATCTTAATGCTATCAACACCATTCTTGGTCAAAGTTATTACAATCCGAATCAGAATAGGAATCATCCAAGATTTCAATATGGAAACCTCTCTGGAGTAGTAAACTCACATCAATTTGGTTCGAACAACCAGCCACGAGGACCACCAGGATTCTAGTATAATCAACAACAGAATTTTGGAAATCAAGGAAATTTTAAGGGAAACTTTCATAATAGAAACTTCAATAACTATCAAAACAACTCTCAGTACCAGAATCTTAATCAACAGCAAGCAGGACCTGTCTCTTCTGAGGACAAGTTAACAGCCATTGAAAAGATGTTGCAAACTCAGCAAACTATGATAGCGAACCAGCAAGCCCAGTAGAAGGCTATTGAATCTCAACTAGCTCAACTTACAGCTAGCATTAAGCCACCAGTTGGAGTCTTTGCCGGCCAACCCGAGAATAATCCCAAGCATCTGGAACAGTTGAAGGCAGTCACCATCAGGTCAGGAAAAGACTATTCAGATCCCCCTGTAAAGATGTCTGTGGTTATTACATACGAGGATGGACATGTAATTGCCCAAGACTCAACAACACTAGAAACTCAAGTTGATAAGACAGATAAGGGAAATCCTAAGAAACCTACTGATGAAGAAACTGAAACACCAGAGCCTGATATTCCTATATATAAGCCTCGTATACCTTTCCCAGCTCGTCTAAGGCAAACCAAGCTGGATACTCATTTCAATAAGTTCAAAGAAGCTATGAAGAAGCTTCATGTTGATATCCCCTTTCTCGATGCTCTAGCTAAGATACCAGCCTGGACGAAGTACTTAAAGTCACTCCTCACCGGGAAGTATATAATTGAAGAGTATGAGACAGTAAAACTGGCGACAACTACATCTGATATCATATTGAGCAAGATGCCCAAGAAACAAAAAGACCTGGGATCCTTTAGAATTTCATGTCACATTGGCGACTCGTCATGCAAGAAAGGATTGGCAGATCTTGGCGCAAGCATCTCTATTATGCCACATAGCCTGTGCAAAAGACTAGGGTTTGCATAATTGCTTCCTACTGGCATGACTGTACATCTTGCAGACAATTCGATAAAACATCTGTTAGGAATCCTCGATGATGTCCCGGTCAAGGTAGGTAAGGACACATATGTTCCATGTGACTTTGTCATTATGGACATTAAAGAAGACACCAGATATCCTCTCATCTTTGGTCGTCCGTTCCTTTCCACTGCAAGAGCCATGATTGATGTTGAAGTTGGTACCTTACTGCTCTGATTAGGCAAAGAAACTCTCAAATTTAAAGTTTTTGAAAGTATGAGAAGACCAAGTATGCAAGAAGAAGTCTATCTGATTGATTGCATTGAGCAAATGTCACTTATGACTCAAGAGCATCATGAATCATATGATCCTTTAGAAGTTGCTCTAACGAACCCATCAATTGATGAACCAATTAACGAATAAGTAAAGAATTGCATCGAATCCCTCGACTCTGCTAAAGAAGATGTTGAAGCCACTAGTGAAGAACTCAAAGCTATGGAAACTACAGAAGAAACATGTGAAAACCCAAAGGCTCCCGAAATGAAGCCCCTGCCCAAGGGACTGAAGTACGTGTTTTTAGACGATCTCAAAGTCTTCCCAGTTATTATAAATTATGATCTAACAGCTGAACAAGAAGATAAACTCCTGAAGGAATTAAGGGAAAGAAAGAAAGCCATCAGTTATAAAATGAGTGACCTCACTGGGGTCAGTCAAATGTTATGTATGCACAAGATCCCTATGTTGGAAGATCACAGGCCAACTATTGAGCATCAATGGAAATTGAATCCAAATATGAAGGAAGTAGTCAGTCGCGAGGTCATCAAACTGCTCACAGCTGGAATAATCTACCTGACATCAGATTCACCATGGGTGAGCCCAGTGCATGTAGTCTCGAAGAAAGGTAGAACAACTGTTATACAAAATGAAAACAATGAACTCATCCCCACTCGAACAGTCACAGGGTGGAGGATGTGCATAGATTATAGAAAATTGAACAAGGCAACTCAAAAAGATCATTTTCCAATGCCTTTCCTTGATCAAGTCTTAGAAAGGTTGGCTCACCAAGAATATTTATGTTATCTTGACGGGTACTCTAGATTCCATCAAATACCCATACATCCACATGACCAAGAGAAAACTACTTTTACCTACCCATTCAGAACATACACATTTAAAAGAATGTCATTTGGCCTTTGCAATGCACCTGCAACTTTCCAACATTGCATGGCTGCCATATTTTCCGGTCTCACCGAAACCATTATGGAAGTTTTCATGGACGATTTTTTTGTGTACAGAGATTCATTCGATTCATGTCTAAAGAACCTCTCCCTGGTCCTAAAACGATGTGAAGAAGCACATCTTGTGCTGAATTGGGAAAAGTGCCATTTTCTGGTAAAGGAAGGCATTGTCCTCGGCCATAGGGTCAGCAATAGAGGAATTGAAGTAGATAAAGCCAAGATTGAAGTGATTTCTAAACTGGATATCCCAACAAATGTAAAAGAAGTCTGTGCTTTCCTAGGTCATGCAGGATTTTACAGAAGATTCATAAAGGACTTTTCAAAGATAACCAATCCAATGACAAATTTGTTACTAAAAGATGTTGAATTCAATTTTGACAAAGAATGTGTCAAAAGATTCAACACACTAAAGCAGGCTGTCACAACAACACCCATCATTAGAGCTCCCAACTGGGACCACCCTTTTGAAATTATGTGTGATGCCAGTGACTATGTTGTGGGCGTTGTTTTAGGGCAATGTATAGAGAAGAAACATTATGTGATCTACTATGCATTGAAAACTCTCGATGAAGCCCATAGGAATTATGCAACTACTGAGAAAGAACTTCTGGCAGTCGTGTATGCTTTTGACAAGTTCAGATCCTACCTAATTGGTTCAAAGGTCATTGTCTACACAGATCACGCTGCCATTCGTTACCTTCTAGCAAAGAAAGATGCAAAACCTAGGTTAATAAGATGGATTCTCCTCCTGCAAGAATTTGATTTAGAGATCAGAGATAAAAAGGGTACAGAGAATGTTGTAGAAGACCACCTCAGTCACATCCACACTCTGGATACCAAGAAGATTCCAATTAATGATTCCCTTCCAGATGATCAACTAATGAAGGTCTCAGAAGTTATACAGTGGTACTCGGATTTTGTGAACTAACTCGCTGCTAGGGTTATTCATCCTCAGTTCACTGGAAATGCACTGAAGAAATTTATGCATAATGTGAAACGGTACTACTGGGATGAGTCGTACCTTTTCAAACTATGTGCAGATGGTCTATATAGACAATGTATCACCAAAGAAGAAGCTCAACTTATTTTGGAACAATGTCACTCAGGACCAGTGGGAGGACATATGAGCTCCAAAAAGACTGCCTTGAAGGTTTTGCAATGTGGATTCTTTTGGCCAACCATATCCAAAGATTCCTATGACTTTGTCCTATCATGTGACAAATGTCAAATATCAGGCAATATAACGAAGAGAGATGAGATGTCACTGAATCTATGGCAAGAAGTAGAGATATTCGATGTTTGGGGGGTGGACTACATGGGTCCATTCCCATCTTCTCATGGGTTTTCATACATCCTAGTGGCAGTGGACTACGTCTCAAAATGGGTTGAAACCATACCAACCGTCACTAGTGATTCCAAACCAGTCATCAAATTATTCAAGGATATTATTTTTCCCTATTTTGGTGTCCCATGCACAGTGATATCTGACGGAGGTTCCCATTTTCTTGAAAGAAGCTTTGAAGCATTGCTAAGAAAGTATGGTGTTACTCACAAGGTAGCCTCACCTTACCATCCACAGACAAGTGTACAGGTGGAGGTTTCTAATCATCAACTCAAGAGTATCTTAGAAAAGACAGTAGGCCGCAATCGGAAAGATTGGTCAGTGAAAATCAACGACGCATTATGGGCCTATCGAACTGCTTATAAAACTCCCCTCGAGACTACACCTTTTTTATTAATATATGGAAAGGCTTGCCACCTTCCCGTCGAACTAGAACACAAGGCATGGTGGGCAATTAAGCAACTAAATTTTGACATGAAAGAAGTAGGTCAAGCCAAGATTCTGCAACTTCAAGAGCCGGATGAACTCTGGATGACAGCTTATGAAAATGCACGAATCTATAAAGAACGAACCAAACGTTGGCATGATGGTCATCTGAAAAGAAAAGACATACAAGTGGGTGACCAAGTTCTTCTATTCAACTCAAGACTAAAGTTATTCCCAGGAAAACTCCGTTCTCACTGGTCTGGACCTTACATTGTCAAAAGCATCTCCCCACATGGTGCTTTCTCTTTATGGAGCGAAAAGTCGGGTGAATTTGTGGCGAACGGCCAACGCTTGAAAAGATATTTCACCGCAGCTGACACAAGCACCAATACATCATTGGATCTCTCCAATCCAAAGGATCCACTGTGAAGCTGAAGAATTCAGTCGAGCCATCGACATTAAACAAAGGCGCTTGTCGGGAGGCAACCTGATCAATAAATTAGTTTTACTTTCCATTTCAAATTAGAATGTTTCATTAATTTTGTTTTCACCTTTTAGATAATTTTGCTCAAAATAAAATTCACATCGCGAGATGCTATCTTGAGTTCTGATTGATCTTCCTTTAGATTTTCAGATAAGAGGATGCTCATTGATCGGAACGCAACCACATCCAGTGGTCCAAATGGCGCGAACTTTCCCCTCCATCTCGGATTTAGAGTTTGCTCGAGTCGAGCAAATTTCTAAGTTCGGGGTGGAGGGTGGGTGGTACACATCTTACTTTCCACCTTCACCCATCTAAATCAGTCTTAGACTTTCATCATCGCATTTTTTTTCAAAATTTTTAAAGTTTTCCAAAGAAATTGAACAGATACTTGATGAATTTTTGACACTCCCTATTTCATTAAATGTCACCAACTAATCTGCTATGCATTTTGAATCATTATACTCTCCTTATTCGAAGTAGATCCTCAAAAGGACCACTTTTTGAAACAAGCCTTTTGATTGAAATCATCTTGTGAAGCTCATGATTCCTAACATCATGATACTTATGCAAAAATGATAAGTGTCTGTCGAACTGATAGGGATCAAACACGTCGTGCTTCTTAACTGACTAGTGGAACAATAACATGGAATCTCCACTGGATCCTCATCAAGTCATTATTTGAGTAGAGTATGATAAAGAGAACGACCCGGTGCACTGAATTGTAAATCAAGTTACATTCTAATCTGAACTCTCTTCTACACTTCTTCTACCATCTTCGTATCCCTCCATCCATCAAAAAGAAACAAAATAGCCAAAAGGGTGCCAAACCCTAAGTTCGGGGTGGCACACCACTTCCCTCTATATCTGCTTCTTCCATACCCCTAACAGATAAACAGGGGTGTACCACCAAAAATGCAATCTCGAGTCGAATAGAGGAGAGATTTGCAAACAAAAAAAGATGCCAAAGCGCACACAAAAAGAAATGCAATCTCGAGTCGAATAGAGGAGTGATTTATTTCTTCCTTCCATACCACCTTTTACTCCATTTTCTACCTAATGGCACAATGAATGCCTACCCTATCCTGAAAAACACCAGTGTCAGATCAAATGCACACTTGTTGTTCTGCGGGTGTCTCTGGACTCTTACAAAACTCTTTGACATGCTTGTTGTTGGAAAAAAGTGAGGAGGAAGTGATATAGGAAAATGAACTCAGGAACGAAGATATGGTAAGATGTGTTTAGTGGTCTCACGAGGTTGAGATACTAAGTCATATTGAGCAGAAAGAAAATATTCGTGATGTGAAGATGAAGCAATCACACGAATTGAAAGTATTCATTTGGCGATCGTTTCAGATTTTGTGTTACTCGAGGACGAGAAACATTTAAGTTTGGGGTATTTTGATGAATGCATATTCATCATGGAATTTAATTACCATCTTGGGCTCATTTTGACTCAACATATCAAATTTCACTCATTAAAATTAAAATATATCATAATGTGCAAAATTACTTAACTGGTTTGATTATTAAGATTTTTATTGAATTTATGTTGATTTGATGCAGATCTTAATAAGGTTGAACAATCAGATGGGGCCCACCTTCACTCACTTTCAATCTTGACCAATCGGGCTTAACCAAATGGTTTGCTCTAACGGTTCTGACCTCTCAGTTTTAAGATATTCACCTATACGGTCTCAAGACCGTTTAAGCCCATTCGGTTTCAAGACCGCATGAGCCTAAACGATCTCAAGACCGTTTGAGTCCATATGGTTTCAAGACCGAATGAACCCAAACGGTCTTAAGGCTGGATGATGTCTAACGGTTTCGAGACCATTTGGATCAAAACCGTTTGGACCAAAACCGTTTGGACAATGAGACTGTTTGACAACGGGACCGAATGGATTACCAAACTGAATGAAGAGCAGAGACCGTTTGGGCGCCAAGGTCGCAAGACCATTAAGTCATGAATACCGTTTAGAGTTCGGTCTGCAAGACCGTTTGAAGAGATTCGGTCTGTGAGACCATTTGAGGAGTGACGGTCCGTGAGACTGTTTAACGCAGCTACGTGCAAACCGTTTAATATTTGAAACCATTTGAGAAGACTGCTTGCTAAAGTTGGAATGCAATGCGTAGACCGAATCCATGCGAAGACCGAATGAGCAAGGAGTGAAGACCGTTTGGTTTCTTGTTTGCATACAACCACGTACAAAATTGTTTAATGATTAAATGGTTTGCAAATTGTTTACTAAAAAAATGCAGCATCACCTCGCCATCACCGCCGGCGTTGCAACATGTACCTCCGTCGGCCAACACTTCTTTTCTCTCCACCATCCGACTACCACCTGGAGGCACCTTGCTCCTAGAACTCTGTCACATCGAACAGCAACCAGCACCTCCGCCGGTGTTGCAACCTACTCCAGTAGCTACGCCGCCCTTTCCCTCCGCACAACATAGCTGCAATGCTGACTGTCGTCGCCACCATCGCACCTTCAGCATCACCCGCTACCTGTTGTCCATGCGCCAGATCCGCTGACGCCGCTGCCCACTCCTACGTCCATAGCTGCACGATCTCAGACCGCATGACCACTGGCACCTCTCAAACCGTTTGGAGAAGTTACAATCATAGACCGCATGGAGTTCTTTCTTGCAAACCAAACAAGCAACCAAACTGAATGTACGAGACCAAGAAGAAAAACTGAATGGCCTAAGGCATGAAGACTGAATGGCCCAATTAACTTGAAGACCGCTAGCCACATGTGGACCGTTTGGAATGAGCTGACTGCGTCAAAACTGAATGGTGCTAGGGATCGAATGAGTTGCTAAAGCACCAAGACCGTTTGCTCCATTTGTTGGAATCATCACGTGCTGATCGTGAGTAAGAAATAGCATGCAAACTTAATGAAAAGCATGCAGATGAGACTGTTTGCTTTTCTCCAATACAAGACCATTTGAAGAAGTGATGTCAAGACTGAATGGATCAGTAGAACGTTTGCTGGATGAAACCAAATCACATGCATGGGTGTACCATGCATGCATACCATTGAATAAAAAACATGCAGACCGTATGAGCCGCAAACCAAATGGCTGATTTCCAGTATGAAACTGAATGGCCAAGTTTCCAATCCAAAACTGTATGAGCATCACGTACATGCAAACTGTATGACCAAGATTTTTATCAAGACTGTTTCATTCAGACTCACACAAAAGGTGTGAGGACCAATCCAGTGCCTATAAATAGGACCAGCAGGGTCCTTATTTGGGGGGGTCCGGGATGCCGACAGGCTGCCCGTACACAGGTCCGATCCAGATGCAGTGTTGTCCACGTCAGTTTCATTCCACCTAACGTCCATGTTGCAACCAAGGAGGCTGAGGAGAGAAAGAAGACGGGGCGAGGGAGACTGTCCGGTCTGTCTTGGCATCTCCCGTTCGCGTCCATATCTGCTCTGACATGACGTAGAAGGTTGTGTCTTCTTCATCGATCTGCGACTACCTTCTGCACCGAGTTCATGGCGGATTTCTCTCTCTTTCTCATTCTTCTTATCATTCACATCATGAGCGAGTAGTACCTTTTCGTTGGGGTGCGGGGACTAGCCTCGCTGCCCATGCAATCATGTTCTTTTGTTAACTTCTCCATGGCAATATATATAACTTTCTATTTCGTTGTTAATTGGTATGTTCGTAGTTGATTATCTCCTTGCTTTCATCTTGTTCTTTCCTATATTGTGAAATCTTCTATATGTGGGATAGAATGGCAGTTTACAAAGTTTGACTCTTTGACGAGAACTTTTGATAAGATTCTTTGAGGTCGTAAGTGTATGATCTGTGAGGGGACGAGACATCTATCCTATGGTGATGCTTCTGTGGTCTAAACATCCCTCAGGGAGGCCCACAACCTTAGTTGGATTTTGTATCATCTTTGTTTATCATCGATGTTAGTTTGTAGATCTATCACCTACTTGCTTATCGATTAATGCGGTTGACTCCCAAACTAGAAATAGAATGGGATTTCTTTAAGGTCATAAGTGTATGATCTGCAAGGGGATGAGCCATCTAGCCTTCAGTGATGCTTCTGTGTGCCTAACGCTTGTATAGGGGACTCACAACCTTCATTGGATTTCTGTATCTTTGGAGCTGTAAGTAAGTGAATAGGTTGGTGACGAGACATCTAATGCCTAAGGTGATGCTTACGCAAACCTAACGCCTGTATGGGGAGTTCTACAATAGCTCTATTTGGATCATTTATCTTGCCTAGATTGTTTGCATTTGAATGTGTTTGCGTATGTAGCGGTGGTGAAATCCGATACCATCCCAGCGATTCCATATCATTGATCTAAATCCAACTTTAACTCAGCTTTTACTTTCTTGCTATTAGTTTAATTAACCTCAAATCAACGAATCATTTTAAATATTAGCCTTAACTTGAGCTAGATTTGATTAACAAAGATTCTTAAAAACATTGTCCTTTGGGTTCGATCCTTAACTATACTGCGATAAGACCCGTCCGCTTGCGGGTGGTATTATTGCACTTTGGTTTTGGTAAAAGCTCGGGGATTTCAACCCCAGTGAGTTTGTTAGTGTGATAAAATCCCACGTCAACCGCCATCAAAGATCTCATCTTTACTAATAGAATGTCAACCATTCTTTATAAGAAATTTGAATTTGTTCTTGTACAAACAAGATACATATATAATGTTCCTATTAATGGCAGGTACATAATAGTAGTTCTCTAAATCTATTACAAGGTCACTAGTTATAGATAAGTCATAGGTTCCAACTATGTTGGTAGAAACTCTTGCCCCCATTAGCAATGCATAGTTCAACCTCACCTTTCACTAAAGGTCTACTTCTTTTTAGATCCTTTACATTTGAGCAAATGTGTGATCCACATCTAATATCTAGTACCCAAGACAAAGATATAGTAAAGTTAATTTCAATTATGTATATACCTGAAGTATAGATCTATATCCCTTGCTTCATCTTCCTAGGTTTCCTTATAATTCTCCTTATTTTCAGTGCAAAAGACTTGGACTTCAGCTTAGCCTCAGAACACTTCTTGGCCCTACTTTTGTCCTTGTACTCTATTGTGTTGATCTCTATCACAGATTTGTCCATCTTCATTTGTGCTTTGACATATACCAACATGTCAAGTAACTCAGACATCAGTCTAGCCATGTTACTCAAGTTGTAATACTTGATAAAATGGCTATATGATTTAGGCAATGATTGCAAAATCATATATGTATCCAACTTTTGACCTAAAGGAAATCCTAGTCTTTCCAGATGTTCCACATGCCCAATCATATTTGTAAGACCCATGACCTTTCTTACACTATTGAACAATCTTAATTATCATAATTGAGTGCTTAAAACCTTAATCAAACTATATGAGATGCTTTTACATCATTTGACAAGCTTATTTTTAAATTTTGGTCTAGTTTGGACACTATTTGTGCAAGTTATGCAATTATATATACATTTTGGGTGTTTTTGCAATTTATCCATATCTGAGGTTTTCTTTACAATTTTCTAAATTCTTTGTGTTCATTATATGTTTTCTTATCATTCTTGATCTTTTTGGTCCATGGGACGCCTAGTTATACCTTGGTTTGGTGGTGTTACCCTTCTAAGGTGAGTTAGGCTTTACCCCTTCTTGGATGAGCTACCTTGAGATGCCATCAACTGATGGTCCCCTATTTGGTGGAGATCCAATGGTCATCACCAGGTGGTGACTACCAATGGTCATCTCTATAGGTAGTAGTATGATTGTTTTCTTTCTTGGGTTCTCTTGGACTGGTGGTTCACTTAAAGGAGGTGATCAAGCGATGGTTCACCGCCTAGTGAGTTAGGGTTTCAACAATTGATGGATACCATGCATGGAAACCAATGGTTGGCCTGGAGAGCCAACAACATATGGCTTACAAGGTCTCCACAACCTATGAATATGTTGCTTGCATGGTTGTGACACCCATAGGCAATGGACACATGGCAAAGCTACTGGGATACATCATGCTTCTCTTCTCCCTTATCCATAAGCTTTATATACCTCTCCTTTAGCACCCAAACAAAACCTTTGGATTCTTATCTCTCCTTTACTATTTAGATATTTGTCTTCCCCTGATTGGTGTCAAACATGGTACCCAAGGTTGAAGAAGATAACTAACCTTCTGGTTGGAGCAGCTAAGGTTTGGATCTTCCCTCATCTAGGGTTTGTGGAGCTTCCTTTGGGTGTTCTTGACATAAGCTAGTAAGTTTCTCCATCTCTCCTTCATTTCTCTTGTTTTTCTTCTTCCTCCTACCTTCATCTAGGACATAACCATGTTTTCTCATTGTATACCTTGCTCTAAATCTCAAAGAACCTATTTTTCTTACTCTCTTGACCTAGGGTTTGCTTCCCTTATAGAGAAAGAGTTATTTGGCCGATTTTAGAGCTAAAACAAGTATTTTATATCTTCTGAGATCGAGTTTTCTTTCTATTTGGAGCTTGATCTTCGTCCTGGAGGTGATTTTTATAACCCTCCTCACGTGTATTGCTTATACTAGCTTGCTTGTTCAAGTTCTTTCTCTAAAACTAAGATCTCAGCATATCAAAGATAGCTTTGCCTGGAGTTTTGATTTTAATGTTGTTCCTTGATTAGTTTCTAACCCTAGATGAACCTAAAACCATTTGTACGACCTTACTAAGGTATATTATGGTTTGGTTCTTGCTTACATGTCAAATGATGGTGCTTAGTACCTCTCAAACGATGGCTTACACTTAGGGTTTTAGACAGTTTTCAACCTTACACAAGAACCAATGGTTGTTTCCTTGATAGATCTAATGGAGTTGTCTTTTAGTTCTGTTTTATTGACAACTAATGGTCAAACTTAGTTTAGTTTTGGACTCTTTTGGAAGCACAACACTCGATGGTTTAGTGCTCTAAAGATGGCATAAACCAGTGGTGATAGTAGCTCAACAATCGATGATAGTGTTGACCCCATCATCCGATGGTGACACAAAGTGTCACAACCGATGGTAGTCTAGGATCCACAACCTATGGTGAGACTAGGTCTCATGTGTTGATTCTTTTAGCCCTAATATAATGGTTTTCTTAGTTAAATGAGTCAAGTGTTAAACCTATACAGTGGTTTTGAATGAAGAACCTGATCCAATGACTAGGATTTGATGCTTCAACATCCAATGGTTTTGGGTGAATCCTATATTGTAATGTTTAGGCTCTAATGATGATGATTCGGATCTAAATCTTGTAGTCTTACCTTTGCCCTCGTATGAATATAATTAATAATCACCATGATGTTTTGATATGCAATCCTAATGAAATGTAGCTTGTTACACCTAACCCTAATGTAACTAAGTGATGGTGATTGATTGTAATCAACCTTCTTGCATGATTACTTTGATAATGGAATACTCTCTTATTTTTATTGAAACCTTAATATGGTGCAATCTAAACATCATAGTTCCTTTCTATGTTAAACTTATATGTCACATGTGTGGTGTTGACCTGTTGAGCCTTGTTCTAAGGCATAGAAAGATAATGATGACCTTACAGGGAATGATGTGATGGTCTTAATAACCTTTAGGCATGGTTGAGCCATGAATGAGGCAAAATCCTCTTCATGATATGACAAGGGTAGGGAACCTTGGAACAATGTGATAAGAACTTGTATCCTGTAGTGGTATGATGACAAGTATAGTCTCACGATGGCAATGAAATAAATACCATGTGATAATGTGATGGGGAACTTTGTTTTATACATTTTATATGTGCTAGAGTTGTTTATATCAATGCTTGATAGAATGAATCAGGGTTTGTATGTCCATTTTTTTATGAATCCTTAATTCACCCAATTGGCATAACTAACCAAGTTAAACCCTAATCATGTAGTGCCAGGTGCCATAGATCCATTTGAGTGTCTGAACTTGCCAGATGGTGAAATGAGTATTCCTATGTAAGGAACCTAACTTGCATTTTAGGCTAACCCTATTTGTTTTTCTTAAGTAAGTTTCTTATAACTTTAATCTAATCCTTTGAGGTGTTTTGTTATCATGTAACATGCTTATGTTTCAAGTTTGGTCATGTCTGAATGTTGTTTCAGCAATGTTTGCTTATTTTGGACCAAAGTGCAATTTACCTAAGATGAGGGGTTACCTTGTAATATGTCACATGATTAGTCATCCCTTAGTGCTTTATAATCATAAGAGGTAGAATGATGCTAAGGGGCACCTTGTGGAGAGTTCAAGTATCAAGTTGAGCATGTGTGGATGACACTTGTGTTTTATGTGTAGTTTTGGTGTAAATTGCAATCTACCTAAAGTGAAGGGTCAATATGCAATTTACCATATCTAGAGTGTTCCCTCTCTTGTTTGACACCATCTAGAGGATACAAATATATGGGCGCCTTGTTTGGATCTTGGTTGTATGGTAACATCTTTGGTGATATATGGAGCACATGAGTGAGATGTGTTTTGCTCTTAGATGGGTTATCTCAGGCTAGAGAACCTTGGAGAGGTTGTCTATCAGTTTGTGAAGTGTGTAGGGTTGTGCTCTATCGGTTTGTGGGTGTTTAGGGGAGGATTGACTTCGCTTATGCTCATTCCAGTGAGGCGGGCGGAGAGGAGCGAAGTCACTCGACCGATAGGGAGAGGAATTTGGCTTTGTTCCCTATCGGTTTGTGAAGTGTGTAGAGTTGTGCTCTATAGGTTTGTGAGTGTGTAGGGTTATGCCCTATCGATTTGTGAGTATGTTGGGTTTTGCCATATCGGTTTGTGACGGGTGTAGGGTTTTGGCATATCGGCCATGATCTTGGAAGGAGACCTATAGGACGATATCTAGACTATATCTTATCACCATGTCTTGCATGTTGTTGAATGTGGTCCCTTTCTCATGGACAAGTGTCACCTAAGATCCTAGGGTGATGACACCTCTCCTTTGATCTCTCTTCCTTCCCTCAAGTATATAACCCCCTCCTTCACACAAGTAAACCCTTCCATCCATCTTTGTTCCTCTTCCCTTGGTGGATGATCTTGGGAGATTAATGATCTAGAGGAAGCCCCATGGATCTTGGGAGGTTGAGTTCCTTGCTCATGGTGATTCTTGGTTCGACTTCCATCCTGGTGAGTTATGTTTCTTTGATGGTCATTCCTTTGAGCTCTCTTCTTCATCTTCTTCTTCCTATCTCATCCATGGGTCATACCTTGGATGAATTCTGTCTAGGACGTGGTTCTCTCTCCTTCTTTCCTTTCTTCTTGAGATATCATAACCATTGCATCTTCTTCTTCTTTCTTGAGGTGATGTTGAGATAGAGTTAGGACTCTTGATGGGCTATCTTCAATTTGAGGAACATGTGCTTTAAGCTTGAAATCTTGATGGAGACCTTCTTAAGGTGGGTTATATAACTTTGATCCTTCCTTGTTATTTCACTCTTTATATGCTTAAGATGTTCTTCATCTCTAGATCATGTACCTCTTATATGTTAGTAGTTAGTGATTGTTTTGAGGTATGTTTTGATGAAGGAACTTCATTTAAGTTGTTGTTCATGTCTTGCTCTTTCTTGCATTATTAGTAGATGGACAAGTGACCGAGTTTCCTAAGGATGAAGATGACTAAGTTGACACTTAGGTGGTGAATGCTCGTCATGACTTGTGAGGCTTAAATCGGCACAGCATATATCAAGTCATCATGGCTTGGGAGTGCTTAGGCCGATAGGTATGGATGGGTGATAAACTGTCACACCCTAGAGATGCCCAAACTGATATTACTGGTAAGGCCAACATGCCTTGATGTGGAAATAACCCATAATTCTCTAGAGGTGCTTAGACCTATATGTTACTAAACCAATAGGCTTGTATGGTGCTAACCCGACACGACCAAGAAGGGTTAGACCGATTTGTCTTGCTAGCCCGTCATGACCATGAGGACATCTTGTGTGAGTTGGTATGTTTTGAGTGCTAACCCGTGACAGCCTTGATGGTGCAAGAGGATGGCATGACCTAACCCTAACCCTAACAACCTATCAGACCTTGTGTTGCCTGTTACACTTTTAAAAGGAGCTAAATTGATACACCCCTTGAGTGCTAAACTGATACATCCCTTGTGTGGTTAATCTGACACCTCAAGTGTAGCTAAATTGTCACATCTCATGTGTAGTCAACCCGACATACTTGGGCAAGATGGTCTAAACCGATATCCCACATGGTGGTCTAAACCAATACACCACAAGAGGGTCTAAACTGATACCTTGGGTGAGCTTGCCCGACACACCATAATGTGGTCAAGCTGACACATGTGAATGAGGTGAAATTGATATCACATGATGAGGGTTGAAGGGTATGCTTGGATACTCAATGATGTACACATATGAGAAATGCATTATATATAATAGTGTTGTTTTGGATAATGTATGATTAATCTTAATTGCTTCTCATAAACCTAGTACACTATAGGATGATGTTGCTATGAGTGGTCCATCCTTAACTAAAGAGATTGGCCCTAAAACACTTCAATAGTGTGGGATGCAATGGATGTAGGATTCAATGGTTGAATATCCATATGATAACCTTAATCATGGAAGAGTATGACCCATGTGCTCATCTTAATGAAAGTTTATAATCCATGACAAGTGTCCTCTATATTCCCTTTTCATATAATCTTAACTTATGGAGTGAGGTTAATGACACAATTATGTGAATATATATATGTATATATATACATATATATGTATATATATGTATGTATATGAGGGTGGTGATAAGCCTTGTTGGAATAAAGACAACATTTGAACAAGAATCATATAAATAAGTCTAATGACCTAATAAGTGCCTTGTGGATAGTTTGAAGTGAAACTCTCTAGTTATGTAACCTAAGGTTTGACTCCCCTTAGAACGATATGTGGTTAATGATTTGTAAGAATTAATAACGTATGGATCACAAAATGATGAAACATTATAAATGGTGCATGGTCAACATGTTTACATAATGCAGGGTTGTAATACATATGTACATGTATGCTATGGTGATATCTAGTGTTGGTGATACAACAATCTATGCATATCTAACTAATGTTGTTTAACCTAAATCAGTTTTAGAAAGGTGGGAATTGGTGTGATTAAGGGTTTGGTGATGTAACCATGAAGTAAAACCCTAATCGGCTACATATAAAGAGTGTTGACCCTAATTCTAATGGTAGGTCATATTGTTGTATGTGTATTTGTAGAAAGCATGGTATTGTACTCTCTCTCTTTTAATTGCATAACTTTAACCTAGTGGGTTAATTGGGTGTTATATCTTGTGAATACTATGAAGATGGATAAATAACATTAAGCATTGGCTATGAACCTTGATAAGGGAACACGGAAAGTAGGAATATATGAATGTGCATACTTGGTTAAATTGTCTAATTCTTAGCCTCATACACTCCAACTTATGGGAAGTAGTGCATGTCAGAGATTTGAGATAGAACGATGCTTGGGGACCTTATGTGAAATCAGCATGAAACCTAACCACAAATTAAAGAACTTATGATGCATTGCTTGTTTTACTTAAAGAGATTTGATGTGTTGTAACATATTCTCTCTCTATTTTTATAATATTAGCTTTGTTATAGAGATGAATGTAATAGCTAATGATTGCTATGGCAAGTGTATGTGATGTGCCATCAGTAATGATTTGCATAAGTAATTCTTATATTTCCAATGAAGCATGATGAGATAACCATAAATCATAAGTGTGATGTGATGGGTCTTAGGACCTAGAAAGGGCTTAGTGCCTAATTAAGGTGATATCCTCTGGTACTGGAATAAGGGATCGATATCCCATAGTGATGTAACATTATTTTTAGCCCTGAGAGGTTGTGTATCAGTCACGATGGTATTGTTGATGGCAATGATACAGACATTATGTGGTGATAGTGTGACAAGCTCACACCATATATGCTTACATCTGTCGAAAGTATGTTATGCCCTTATTTTATATAGTTTGTCTGTGGTTTGTATGTTGTAACCTGATTGATGCTAAAAGACACTTTAATTGGTCTAATTAATCAAGTGGAATCTAATCATGTAGCTTGCCATGTGCCATAGATCTATTCCAGTGTCAGTTTTATTGTTGGATGGTGAAAGGAGTTTAACTCGGAGTGCATATTTTTGAATATGTGGGGTGCAAGTCGAGTATTTCCTTGCATCCTTAATTTTAGGTTTTGTGAGATGGCCATGCGTGAACCGTCTCATAGTGATATGAGACAGCCATGTGTGAGCTGATCTTAGTGTGATATGAATAGCCATGTGTGAGCCACTCTTCCTTGTTAGAATGGTCATGTGTGAGCATGTTCTCCTAGCGTCGTTATCTATACCAAGGTGGGCTAGATATTATATGGGTGGCCATGCGTGAGCCAATCCCTTTGATGTGAATGTATGTCACTTTGCAGTTGACTGATATGTATCTATGGTGTTCTCGTGTACTGACCACAAGGTGTGGGAAGGTCGTGGATTCCGGCTCTTCCATTGACCTTATATGGCACCGATTTTGACTTAGAAGTGGTCAGTTGGATTTGGGTGGTACAACTCAAATCCTCAGGGCATAATAAATATGTAATCATCCGTGTAGTGTGCATGTATAGGATTAAACACAGAAACATTGGGTGAAGCCTTGCCTTGCTTTTATACTGTTTAATTTATAACAATCATACATGTTCTTCATATTCCTTTTTAAATTATTAGATGTTCTATTACTCATTGACAAGTGCACATTACTACTCTATTTACTTCATCTGTGAGATATATGTCATTCAGTTAATTTTGTTCAATTGACTCAATATGTTAATCCATTTACTTAGTTATCTGTGATAATAATAAATTTGGTGAAGAGTTATATCTCTCGCTGGGACTGTTGTCTCACCCTATTGGCTAAATATCTTTTTAGGTGGATGTGCATGCTGAGTTGAGGATCATGTGACTAAGGACATAATACGAGGAGAAACTACACCTGGTGAAACATGGTATAGGGATAGTGACTAGTAATAGAGTCCAATTGTCATCCCTTTACACTCAGGTCCTTGGGGGTGTTCTCAATGTATTTTGTAAACATGATGATCGATACATGGTTTTCAGCTTGTGTCCCATTGGTGGTATGTATATACATGTGGAACTGTTATCTTTTGTAACAGGCCGATTGGAATATGATGATGTAGCACCTTGAATATATGTTATGAAATGCAAGTATTGGCTCTTGTGTAATAATTTTCGGCTCCTGGTTCTTGTTGCAAATCAGTTTTAATTTCATGTGATTTTTGGTAATCCATTGTTAATGGTTGATTGTGGTTTAAGCTTTGAGTAATCTCACCTTGTGTGACAAAGGGTGTCACATCCTAAGGGAAACTCATAGTGCATGTTGTTGACTATACGAGCTGTAAGTGACTATGTGTCCTTGACATCTTGATTTTAAGATTAGGGAGGATTGTTGTGGTCATACCTTTTCCTCAATTTGAGAATGGTTACGGTTATGTCTCGGTGATTATATATGTGATAAGATTTGAGGATAGATGCGGTTTTACCTTAGATGGTAGGGTTTGCATACCCACCTCCTTTCACTAGTGTTGTGACCTATACCAAGGACGAACTAGGATATTAGCAGCTTGACCTTATGTGTCGGTGTGGTGGACTCACACTGACTGAGGGTAGAGAAGATCTTAGAAATATGGTTCTCCTAGATCTTGTATGGCACTAATTTTATCTTAGCAGTTGTCTGTTGGAATTTTAGTGGTGTTCCTTAAATATCTCAGGGCATAATAAAAGATGTAATACAGTCGTGTAGTATATTTTCTTGGGTTAAATACGCTTCACATTAGATGTTAACCTTGCCATGTCTTTTACACTATATAGTTTTTATATGATGCAATCTTATGAAATCTGAGTAATCATCTGATAGAAGCAACAGATTTATCTACTTCCTGTATATACTCTAATAATCATACTTGTTTCTAAGCTTATTTGTTTATCTTGCTTAGTGTGCTAGAACTATTCAGTCTACTCAATTGATTATTAAACACTCAATCTACTCAATTTTGCTTATTAAATAATATTATATAACAAATAACCATTATAGAGAAGCTTCTCTCTCTAGGGTTTTCTCTCTCTTCCCTCTAGGATCTCCCCGGTGACCATCGCTTGGGGGGAGGGAGCGTCTTCTTGATGGCTTCCTCCCCTGGCCTATTCACGACTTTCGCAGCTTCATCTGGAGTTAGGGACTGAGCTCCTTAGGGTGTATTGTCGTGGAGAAGTAACGGAGAAGGGGAAAGAGGGGGGTTATGGAGCGGCCAGCGGATTTGGGTGGAAGCAACGTTTGGTCAGAAAATTGGCATGTGCTTGCTTGCAAGCCCCATCTAGTTAAAGGTGACTAGATGGAGAGGAGTCGATGCCACCCACTGTCTTCCTCAATCCCTTTTCTGCCGCAAACGGTGACCGGTGAGTAGCCAAGTGCAATGCCCCATCTCTAGCCCTTTTCTTCGCGACTCCTACCTCTTGCCTCGTCTGTCTTCATGCTGGAGGTTTCTCTGTTGGATGACTATGGGTTCGATCCTTCGGGCTCATTCCCTTAGGGGCTACCTCGACGCCAAGACTCCTCAGTAGCACAGGGGTGTGTCGTGAGTTCCGGTGCATCTTGCAGCCATCATGTATCTAAGGCTACTCATGTGGTGCTGCTTCGACACCGAGCCCACTCGACAGCACCGTGATGGTTTCGTATGCGCTCCGGCATCACTAATTCCATCTTACTTGGAGACCATGGCGGTGGTCGAGCCCTTCGCTGGGTGGCCTGGGTTTGTACCCTTCCTGCCCTGCTAGCGGCACTGCCCTGCTAGCGGCACTCCCCCTCTAGTCAGCAATAATGGTTCCCTCCACAGGATCCTCATCAATGAAACTATGGTGATAGGGGGCAGATCTACACTCTCCCTCTGTTGGTCCCAGCTTCTGCATGATGGAATGCCCTCTGGGTGTTCAAATCTGGCTATTGGGGACCCTTGGTCTTTGACTCACATGTTCGTTGTGGATCTGAAGTTCGGCTGATTGCTTCTCTACAGGTGTCGGCGTCCGAACAATCAGATGGTTAAGTGTGTCTTGGGTAAAATGGGGGTAGAAGGAGTTTCCTCCACCTCCCCCTTGACTACTCTACTGCTGCGTATGGGACACCTCCAGGTGTTCGATGTTTTGCCTCTGGGAAAATAGGTGTTGTTCTGACTGCTTGAGATGGTTTTAGATCCTTTGTAGGATATCAACAGGGACATTTGTCAGGGAATTCGATTGATGGAGGTCTCTATTTCTTCACGCATTATCACACTTTGTGGGTGGATGTATAAGATAGTTGGTAATGTGCATAGCATTGAAAGGTTGAACTCGATCTACTTTGTTGTTGATACCTATTGCAAGATTGCTTAGGTTGCTGCCCTTTCAAATGAGTCATCTTTCAGCCTTCTAGATTCGACTACAAGGGTTCTTACTTGGGTGTTCAACCCATATAGAATCCTAAGATCGTGAAGTTTAGAAAAGACCTAAGGTTCCATAAATCTAGATCCAGGCAGGAAAGTTGGAGATAGCTCTGGCTTGATCAGCATTTCTATTTGTGGGTGGGATGATTGAATGCAATTGCAGGTTGAATCATCTTCCTCCTTATAGGAATGTTTGGTCTTTAGTTCGTGTAACTTGATAGGTCTTTTTCCATGCCTTTATCTAGAGATCTTCTGAATACCCCTTGCGAGGGGTATCTGATCATAGGATGTATTTTCTTTTTGTCTTGTGTTGATGTAATGGGGTACTCTGTGCCCAAAGTTTTGGATTTATAGTAATAGGATTTTGCGCGACCAAAAAAAACTATTCTAGAGAGTTATATCTCTCACTGGGACATGAGTCTCACCTCGTGGGTCACCACATATTTTTAGGTGGTCATTGATGATGTAGTCAAGATTGTGTGGTAGAAGAGGAGCACCTCATGATCAGTAGACGTTGAAGGTTGGACAATTGTAGTTTCTGTAATAGAGTCCTAGTGTTGTCCATGTACTCTTAGTTCTGGGAATGAGATATGTTTTATGGAAGATGTACATGTATCGACACAATTTTTTGGTAGTGTGCTTGTGATTGCATATATGGCATGTACATGTGGAATATCTCTTTTGTATACAGGATGTGATTGAGGCCACTAGATCCATTGCAAATACATGTTATGGTGTATGACTTATGGAACAAATAGACCTTTATGTAAATGTTTTAGAACATGTTTATGATGTTGAAATTGCTTTTAATCATTCCACTTTTCTGACTATGTGATTAGTTAGTAGTTTATCGTGTTTTATGCTTTGAGTAGTCTCATTTAAAGTAAGGAAGTGTCACAGTTAAGTTGGCATCAAAGCTCTAGGCTTGTTGAGTCTACAGGGACATATGACTTAGGCTGAGTATGTTCCCATGTTATCCAACATATATGATCATAGCTTATGCTTATGCAGATATGTATGGAGAGCATGAATAACATGCTAAGAGCAGTTATGTTGCCCCAAGAGGTGGTGCTAGGAGGTAGGAACATGACAAGAGAGTGCCACAAATGGGGCCAGAGCAGCCCACAATGCCTCAGTTTGACCTGACTACTATGGCCACTCCTGCATTTCAGTCCATTATTTGTACATATGATGGTTACGATTACACATCTAGAGGATAGAGCACCAGCACCTCAAGCTAGGCATCTATCCCTAATGTGGAATCTCAAGGTTTCAGGAAGACATTTGAGAGGCATAGGCAAGTCAGGGCGGTTGAATATGTGGGTACCTCTGACCCAGAAGATGTTGACATGTGGCTGACAGAGTTAGAGAAGGCATTTAAGATCCTCAACATCCCCAAAGAGGATAAGGTAAAGCATGTTGTGTACCCACTGAATGGTAGTGCGGGCTATTGGTGGGCTATAGAGGAGGAGAAAAGACCTGGAGTTGTGATAGGATGGGAAGAGTTTCAGCGAGAATTTGTGAGTCGATGCTTCCTGAAGACATATCTGGATGAAAAGATTTCACAGTTTGAGAAGATTCGTCAGGAAGCGATGACTATCAATGAGTATGAGTTGAAGTTTATGGAAATTTTAAGGTTCTGTCCTCATATGGCAACCATAGATTAGGAAAGGATCTATAGGTTTGAGAAGGGTCTAAGTATAGAGTCGAATACAATAGTGTCATCTTTGGAGAATAGAGAAAGGTTGTCCACCTTTGTGGAGTCGGTAAGGCAGATTGAGAGGTTTTTTATAGAGAAGTATGAAGCTAACACTAAGAAGAGGCTGGTTTAGTTCCAAGGTTTTCTCCACCATAGTCACAATAGAGTTCGGCTTTTACTGAGCAGAGGTCATATACACCATCACAGTGGTCTCTGAGTAGGTGCAAAGGCTGTAGATTTCTTCCAATAGGAGCTTGTAGTGAAGCATTAGCCTCAGTGACGGGGCCATCTAGGCCATAAAATGATAGCAGGATGTGTCATCAATGTGGACAGATAGGTCATATCAGATGGAATTGCCTAGTTAAGAATGAGGAAGTGATCCAGCATCCAAGGTATAACCAATAAGGTACACAGAAACAACAATAATTTAATAGTGGTAGTAGCAGAGGATGCGGTCAGACGTCACAGACAAGATCCTCTGGACAAGCTAGTTGAGGACATGGATGGCAACATGTGACGACTAGGTTCTATGCTATGAGCCAGCCAGAAGTAGTGGTCAATCCATAGGTCATGATAGGTCAGATGGAGTTATTTCATTCTAATTTATCTACTTCTTCTTTTGTATCTATTTGTAGTAGATTTGATAACCTTTAGTTAGAAAATCCTTTATTTGGTTTTGTTGAGTTGTGGGAAGTATATCCCTCTTGCGTTCTATATTTCTCAAGATGCAACATCCATGTGGATCTTATGCCACTTCACATTCATGGATTCGATGTGATCCTCAGGATGGATACCCTAGAGAAGTACATAGTTGTGTTGTACAGTAGTACTAAAGTGGCAACATTCCATGATGA
Source organism: Alisma plantago-aquatica (assembly GCA_963693085.1). Taxonomy (NCBI): domain Eukaryota; kingdom Viridiplantae; phylum Streptophyta; class Magnoliopsida; order Alismatales; family Alismataceae; genus Alisma; species Alisma plantago-aquatica. Next base: position 236,069,328 of record OY856410.1, read on the forward strand.
AGATGTGTAATGGATCTTCCAAGGTGATAGGAAGATTCTTCCCACGTGCTTGGTGTCATTCATGATAGGGGAGAGATTGATGAGGCAAGCTTCTGAAGCTTTTCTTGCTCATGTTGTGGATACAAAGATGAGAGTCCCTTTTATCCAGGAGGTATCAGTGGTACAAGAATTCAAGGATGTTTTTCCTAAAGAGTTTCTTGATGTTCCCCCTCTTAGAGAGATTGATTTTGAGATTAGTCTTGTTCCTGGAATGTAATTGATTTTGAGATCAGTCTTGTTCCTGGAACGCAACCCATAGCACAGTCACCGTATAGGATGGAACCAGCTGAGATGCAGGAGTTAAAGAAATAGTTACAGGAACTGTTCGAGAATGTCTTTATCATACCAAACATTTCCACTTGGGGTGCTCTCGTGTTGTTTGTCAAGAAAAAGGACAGTTCTATGTGGTTATGTATATATTATTGGTAGTTGAGCAAGGTGAAAATAAAGAACAAGTATCCTTTGCCAAGGATTGATGACCTTTTTGATTAGTTGAGATGTGCTACAATATTCTCTAAGATAGATCTAAGGTCAGGTTACCACCAGTAGAGGATCAAGGCAAATGACACACCCAAGTCAGCTTTTAGGACTAGGTATGGTCATTATGAATTTGTGGTTATGCCATTTGGGCTAACATATGTGTTGACCGCGTTGATGGATCTGATGAACAGGGTGTTCAGAATGTATATAGATCAGTGTGTGGTTGTGTTCATAGATTACATCTTGATATACTCCAGGGACAGTCAACAACATGAACAACACCTTCGTCGGGCGTTGATGTTGTTGAGGCAACATCAGTTATATGAAAAGTTCAGCAAGTACAAGTTCTAGTTGATTGAAGTTTCCTTTCTGGGTCATTTTGATATCAGATAAGGGTGTCTATGTAGACCCTAAGAAGTTATAGTCCATTCTATAATGGTAACATCCCAAGACAACACCGATAGAGATTTGCAATTCCCTAGGTTTGGCAGGCTGCTACAGAAGGTTCATCAATAATTTCAGCGATGTAACGTTACCCCTAAGTAAGTTGACCAGGAAAGATGTTTCTTTTGTTTGGGATGACAAGTGTTAACATTCCTTTCAGTTGTTGAAGGAGAAGTTGACCAATGCACCAGTCCTAGTGCTGCTAGAATAAGGGAAAGGTTACATTGTCGACTTACGTGACGCGTCAAAGAATGGTTTGAGATGTGTGCTAATGCAAGATAAAAATGTGACTTTTTTTTCTTCACGACAGCTTAGGAAGCACGAGGAGAATCACCAAACACAGGACCTATAGCTTGTAGAAGTGTTCCATGCCTTGAAGATCTAGAGGCACTACCTTTATGGAGAAAAGTGTCAGATCCTCATCAACCACAAGAATCTGTAATATATCTTCTAGAAGCAGGAGTTGAATATGAGGAAAAGGAAATGGATGGAGCTAATTAAAAACTATGATTGCATGATAGACTGCCATCCAGGAAAGGCAAACGTGGTAGCTGATGCATTGAGAAAAAAGTTGTCTTCATCAACATCTGCAGAAAAGGCATAGTTATGCTCCTTGGTGTGCCATAAGCAAGACATGTTGATGTCTCTTTTCCAGATGAATGTATAGTTGGATGTTTCCATGTTGGCATGGTTGTTGGCATAGTTACAGATGAAGCCTACATTGAGACAACAGATTCATGATGCATAATAGAAGGATATTGGGATACAGAATATCAGAACATAGTTTGGCAATAAGAAGTTAAATAACTTCCATGAGGAAGATGATGGGACAGTTTTCTTCCATAATAGGATAGTGGTTCCTAATGATGATGTATTGAGAAAGATGGTGCTTGAAGAGGATCACTCTTCAATGTATGTGATGCATCCTAGTAGTACAAATATGTACCACAACATGAAGGACTTGTATTGGTGGCCATGTTTAAAATGTGACGTGGTAGAGTTCGTTGCCAGATGTCCAATTTTCTAGCAAGTCAAAGTTGAGCATTAGAAGCTTGTAGGCACTTTACAACCTATGCTGATACCTCAATGTAAATGGGATCATATTACCATGGAATTTATGGTTGGTCTTCCTAGGACAACCAAGGGTCATGATTCCATATGGGTGATAGTGGATAAGTTGACCAAGTCAGCTCACTTCTTGCCAGTCAAGACAACATATACAGCAGAGAAGATGGCACATGTATATGTTGATGAGATAGTCTGTTTACATGGCATTCTAGTTACCGTACTTTCTGACAGAGGTACATAGTTCACAAGTCAGTTTTGGGAACATCTGCATACGGCATTGGGAACACAGTTGAGGTTCAGCACAACTTTCCATTTGTAGACATATGGCCAGTCTAAAAGGAATATTCAGACTTTAGAAGATCTTTTGAGGGCATGTGTGTTGCAGTTTCTTGGAAGTTGGGATGTACACCTAAGTCTTATAGAGTTTTCTTACAATAATAGTTATCAGACGAGCATAGATATGGAACCTTATGAGGCTCTATACTGGAGACATTGTCGATCTCCACTTTTTTGTATGAGATAGTTGAGTACCAACTTTTGGGTCCTGAGCTTGTACAACATACTATATAGAAGATTAAGGTGATACAACAGTAGTTAAAAGCATCCCAGGACAGACAAAAAATATTATGCAAATAACCATCACAGACCTTTAGAGTTCCAAATGGGAGATAGAGTATATCTTGAAGTTTCTCCTTGGAAGGGTATTCTAAGGTTTGGAAAAAAGGTAAGTTGGCTCCTAGGTTTATGGGACCATACCCTATTTCAACTCATGTTGGAAAAGTGGCATACAAGTTGGAGCTACCTCCAGAGTTGCACAGGCTACATAATGTCTTTCATATCTCTATGTTGAGTAAATGTCATCCAGATATGAAGCAGACAATCCAGCCAGTGGAGATTGAGTTAGATGTAGATGTTTCCTATGTTGAGGGTCCAGTGTTGATCCTAGATAGGAGGGTGAAAAAGTTAAAGAAGAAAGATATAGTTTTAGTGAAGGTTTTATGGCATCAGTGTGGCATGGAGGAATCCACATGGGAATTACAAGATGAGATGTGTAGGAAGTGCCCATCTCTCTTTATGTAGGATTTTGAGGATAAAATCCTTGTTAGGGGTTTATGGTTGTATGACCTATGACCTTGCTTAAAGTGTTGAACAAACTTAATTATCATAATTGAGTGCTTAAAACCTTAAAAAAACCATATGAGGTGCTTTTACATCATGTGACAATCTGATGTTTCAAATTTGGTTCAGTTTGGACACTATTTGTGTAAGTTATGCAATTTTATGCACATTTTGGGGTTTTATGCAATTTACCCATATCTGAGGTTTCCTTTGTAATTTGTTACATTCTTTATTTTTCTTATCATTATTGATCTTTTTGATCCATGGGGCACCTAGTTGTACCTTGGTCTGGTGGTGTTACCCTTATAAGGTGAGTTAGGGTTTACCCCTTCTTGGATGAGCTACCTTGAGATGCCATCAACTAATGGTCCCCCTATTTGGTGGACATCCTATGGTCATCACTAGTTTGTGACAACCTATGGTCATATCTAGAGGTAGTAGGTCGATGGTTTTCTTTCTTGGGTTATTTTGGACTGGTGGTTCACTTAAAGGAGGTGATCAAATGATGGTTCACCACCTAGTGAGCTAGGGTTTCAATAACTGATGGCTATCATGCATGGAAATTTATGGTTCACCCAAATAGACAACAACCTATTACTTAACAAGTATCCACAATTGATGGAGCTACTTCATGCATGGCTGTGATAGTCATTGTCCATGCACACATGGCAAAGCTACTAGGACACCTCAAGCTTCTCTTCTCCCTTATCCATAAGATTTATATACCTCTCCTGTAGCACCCAAACGAAACCTTTGGATCCTTATATCTCCTTTCCTATATATAACTTTGTCTTCCCCTGCTTGGTAGTGAACAGGGTGCCCAAGTTTGAAGAAGATAACCAACCTTCTTGTTGGAGTAGCTACGGTTTGAATCTGCCCTCATCTAGGGTTTGTAGAGCTTCCTTTGGGTGTTCTTGACCTAAGCTAGTAAGTTTCTCCTTCTCTCCTTCATTTCTCTTATTCTTCTTCTTTCTCCTACCTTCATCTAGGACGGAATCATGATTTCTCATCATATAACTCTCTCTAAATCTTAAAGAACATATCTTTCTCTTGACCTAGGGTTTGCTTCCCTTATGGAGAAAGAGCTAGTTGGCCGAGTTTAGAGCTAAAACTAGGGTTTTCTATCTTCTGAGGTCGAGTTTTCTTTCTATTTGGAGCTTGGTCTTCTTTCTAAAGGTGAGTTTTATAACCATCCTCACGTTTATTTCTTACTACTAGCTTTCTTGTTCAAGTTCTTTCTCTAAAACAAAGATCTAAGCATATAGAAGATATCTTTGCCTACAGTTTTGATTTTAATGTTGTTACTTGATTAGTTTCTAACTATATATGAACCTAAAACCATGTGTAAGACCTTCCTGAGGTAGAGGATGGCTTGGTTCTTGCTTAGATGTCAAATATTGGTTCTTAGTACCTCTCAATCGATGGCTTACACTTACAATTTTAGGTTGTTTCAACCTTATACAAGAATCGATGGTTGTTTCCTTGCTAGATCCGATAGACGTTGTCTTTTAGTGCTATTTTGTTGACAACCAATGGTGTAAAATGATGGTCACACTTAGTTCAGTTTTGGACTCTTTTGGATGCACAACACTCAATGGTTTAGTGCTCTAAAGATGGCATCAACCAATGGTGATAGTAGTTCAACACTCGATGGTGTCAATCAACCAATGGTGATAGTAGTTCAACACCTGATGGGGTCAACCAACGGTAGTGTTGACCCCCATCATCCAATAATGACACAAAGTGTCACAAACGATGATGGTCATGGACACCACAACTGATGGTGGTCCAGGATCCACAATCGACGATGAGACTATGTCTCATGTGTTGATTCTTTAAAGCCTTAATCTGATGGTTTTCTTGGTTAAAAGAGTCAACGGTTAGACCTATACATCAACCGATGGTTTTGAATGATAACCTCACCCAATGACTAGGATTCGAAGCTTCAAATCGGCGCCAAATTGATAAGCGTCGTTTTGCAATATCAATCACTAAGATGGTTAATCCTAGAGTTTAAACCTTTTTTACTTCCGGTTTTAAGGGTAGTATAGAAGGGTCGATCCCACAGGACAACTATTTACAGATTGTTCTTAGAACCCAAAGATTTGAATAACTTTATTATTTGTTTTTGGTATTTTTCTTTTTATTAAGGCAGAAAGTAAATTTCAGTTGGGGGTTTGAATGATTACACTAATGCAAGAAGAAAAGTACTTAACAAGAATAAACATGCATAAGAAATAATAAAAAGATTGTTAACACAAGTAAAACTATATGAATGAAAGACTAAGAATTAAAGGAAACGAAAGATGCGGTGATTAAATCAAGAGATGGAAACCGAGGCTCGTAGGGATTTTCACCACCTTAGCCTAGGTGATAACAACTAAATCTTAAACAACGATTCGATGAAGGTTTGCGAATTTATAAACTCACAAGAGAGAAACTCCACATGAGCCCATTGGTCCTGGTGCTCATGCTTCCTAGTTTATCAACCTAAAAGACGAGAATCCACGGTCATATCAAAACGTCTATGTAATCGATTTTATTGTTCTAAATCCGGATTTCCAAGGTCATATCCATCCGGATTAACATGCGATCCAAAGATCGACTATTCAATTAAAATCGATTACCATCTAGTCATTTAAGAAGAAGTCGTTAAAACCATGGCTAAGGGATTATTCCCCTTGCCCCGATAAAAGACTACTCACACATGGAGAAAGGGGAGACGGAGGAAGAAAGAATTGAAGCCATAGTCTAGCCCAAAAATTAGGAAATTAATCCTTATGCTAGAGACGATGAAATGGCTTAACTCTTTGTTCCTTGCTCCAGAATTGAAGAACAGAAAGAAGAAGATTAAAACTAAGGCGGAGAGAAAAGACAAGAACAAGAATGAAAGAAATGTGCTTGAACCAAAGCCTACTTTATTGCATAAAAAAAGAATGATTACAAGATTAATTGTTGCAGAATTCCAAAATACAAGAAATCCAAGATGCCCCTGAGAGGAGGAAGTGCCCCTCCTTTTATAGTAGAAGGAGGGGGTACATTTAGGTTTAGGGTTCTTTGGGTGTTGACGGCTGGGAATTTCTGTTGTCTGCGCGTCGCCAACTGACCGGTTCGGAAACCAGCTGATCGGTTAGAAGGTTCTGGAATGCGCCGCCAGTCAGCCACTCGATCAGCTGCCAACCCTAGTTAGGGTTGACGTCATTGTAAAACACCGTTCTGTGCTGCCCGGCAATGGGCATCAGCCGAGCGGCTGGTAGCTGGAGTCGGGTGATCCCAGCCGTCGCCTGGTGAGATCAACGATCGATGCTCTGAAGGCGGAACGAGTGTTTCATGATGTCAGATGATCGATTTGCTTCTATGAAACGATCGGTTGAGTTACCAAACGATCGTCTCAAGTCCTGAAACTGCAATAAAATGTGCATCTTTGTCAAATTTGTGATAGAATGAGAAATTATCAATTTGTGCAATTTTGAAGAGATGAATGGATAATTTCTTTTGGACAAGCTTAATAATTCGCAGAAAAAGGTGTGCTAAATAGCACGCATCAAAATACCACGGACTTAAAGTTTTGCTTGTCCTCAAGCAATTGAAAAATCAAAGAGATTCCAAGAATTTCGAAATAATAAGTTCATCCTCCCTAGATTAGCAATTTTTCTATCCTTTTCATGGCCAAGCGACCCATCTCCTAGAGCCACAAATTGCAAGCACCATGTTTCTCAAGAAAACATTTTTCATAACTTATTTTTTAAAACTCATACTTTGTAAAGACAATCTTAATCTAACTTGTGATTCGACACTCATCATTTTTCAATTTTTTTTTTCATTGGGTTGATTGTTGCACGGGAATGGAGAATTTGAGGTGTGACGGAAAAATCCCTCCTCTATTCGACTTGGGATATATTTTATTCATGGACTTGTGGTTACATTGACCACAATTTTTTTTTGTGTGCTCTTTTTGGCATCTTTTGATGGTACGCCCCTTTGTGGGGTATGAAAGAAGGGCATGCCACCCCGGACTTAGGGTTTGGTATGCGATTTATTTTTCCCGTGCAACAAAAAACCTTTTTTTTAGTTTTCGACACATAAGATAGAAAGAGAATGTAGCTACATTATGTGAGAGTAAAAAGAATAAGTTAATCTAATGCCAAAATTAAGAAAATCTGCAATTGGTTCTATTTGATACTCTAAGGCTTGCCACCGTTTCCAAAAATTGCTATCATGATCATAGGGAACTTGATATCGCAAAGTTGTTTGAAATAATTTTTATAATGCAATTGATTTTGAAGATAAACTACAACATTCGGCCGACTAGATAAAGACCTTATGTTTGAAAGTGAACAAAACAAACAAATAAAAATGCAGAAGGAAATGCTGAAAAGGGAAGATAAAGGGTGGATCACGTACCACCCACTCCCACCCCAGACTTAAAAATTTGCTCAACCTGAGCAAAATCTAAGAGCGAGATGGAGGGAAGAATCACTGCGGTGGAGGGTGCTGCTGGTGGGAAGAGTAGTAGTTCGCCCAATAAGGAGAATCAGGGCCTGGATAACTTTGTTGTGCTCCGTACTCGTCATAAGCTGGTCGACTAGGGGCATAGTGACCGCTATCCACATGCCAAGACTCCTGCGAACGCTGCATCAGATACATGTGATTTAGCTGGTGGCCCTGTTGCTGTTGTTCGTGCTGAATCTCATCCAGCTAAGTCTGGATCTCGAAGAAGCCGTAAGGACCGGAGTCGTCATCTTTACGCCGCCTGGTGCGACGTATGGAAGGTGACGGTGGTGGTCCAGTGTCGTCGTTGTGTGCCTCTAAAGAGAGGCTCCTCCTGTGAGGCTGTGGCTCGGGGAAGGTGTCTGGATCTGGATGCTCCAGGTAGAATCGCTGGATATGACTTGGTAAATCAGCCAACTCGTAGATGTAGTTTGTTGCTGCAAACTGCGAATGTAACGGGAGCTGGAGGGCCACCTGAGTGTCCTTGAATAAAAGGTAATAAACGTCTTCGGTGTCGAAATGGATAAACCTACTGTTTTTCAAATAGTGGGTGTTGATAAGGTGATTTTTTAGCTCAAGTGGAGGGAAGGCAATGTGGGTGTAACCCAAAAAGATGGCGAGTTGGGTAACATAATGGCCAATGTGGAAAGAAGAGGAAGTGGCTCGGCTAGCTTGGGTACCAAAATGTTCAATAATAGCATTGCCCCAGTTAAAAGGTTCCTCATGAATAAGACACCAAAGAGCATAGAGTTCTACCTGAGTAATTGCACCCTGAGTACCTTCCCGACTGAAGATGGTGCAAGCCAGAATACGGTGAAGATAACGGAACACCGGGTTGTGAATCTCCGAGGCCTTCGGCCCACTAGGAAGACGGGGAAGAAGCCCGGTGATCTCTGCTCAGAATTTGTCTCTGTCATAACTGTCGGGGTAGGAGTCATGAGAGGGGTAGGAGTCATGAGAACGTGCCATGCATTAGTCTAGCCAATAGTCATCCTTGCCGTTGAGGATGAACGAAGTGATTTGCCTGGCGGATGATTCCAGATTTTCCCCAAAAATCGGGTATTTACAGCTTGAGTTTCCGAAAGAACCGTGTAACCGGCGGAAAGTGCTCAAAAACTCGAGGGTGAGATCACAGTAGACCGAAGTGACGCGGTAGGGAAAAACAAGCATGTGGTTTCTGCGGAGGATGTCATCGACGGAGTCGCGGATGCCCAAAGCATCAAGGGTGGTGTTTCAAGCCCAACGAGGAAGAGACACCCCAATCGCGAACATCTCCTCATAACGCTGGCAGTGGTCAGCGCTAGGGAATTGGTCATAGCTACCCGGAATAGGTGCTATCCGGGGTAAACGAGGAGTGGTTGTGTCTGGATCATTTGCCGCCTTCTGAGTTCCCTCCATCTCGCGGAGAAGCTCATCTGCCTCGTCAATGTCCCGAAGCATCTCCGCGTCTAACTCGGGAGAAGACTCTCCCGTAGGGGAGGGTGTGCGGAATCGGATTCCGGGCTGTGAACTAGACCGGCGAGGAGGATCTTTGGAAGACGATGCAGGGGCCTTGCCCTTGCCCTTGCGGAAGCGGCTGAACATCACTGCAGGGAGAAAATGATCGTCTGGTGATGCCAAACGGTCGTTTGAAGGGCCAAACGCTCGTCTGGAACGCTGAGCCGATCGGCTTGGATGCTGACACGGGCGGCTGAACAAGCTCAGACGATCGGCTGAATCTGGGCAAACGGGCAGCTGGCACGAGGAAGAAGCCGAAGAGATGGCGATGCAGAACAAACACGTCGTCGTCTGTCGGCGAGACGAGCGGCTTCCGACCCAGTCGGGCGGCTGCACAACGAGGTGGTCGGCTGGGAAGATGCGGCGGACGACGTCGGAAGGCTGGTTGGCTGAGGCAAAATTGAGTGGCGTGAGATCTAGACGGCCAGCTGGATCGGTGAGGTCGAGCGGCCAGAGGGTCAGGCGGGCGGCTGGCTCAGCGAGGACGGGCGGCTGGCTCAAGCGAGTAGCAAACGGAACCAACGCACGATCGAGAGAAAGTGAAAATGGGGGCGGGGCGGCTAGGGTTTGCGAGAGGGGAGAAAAACCTTGTGTCTGGCTCGTTAAATAGAGCAAACGACACTTGACCCGATCGGTTGGGTTACCGAACCGATCGGCTGGTCAGCCTGGGCCGCAAAAAGCAAAATTAAAGGATAGAGGTTGCGTTGGAATGAGACGAACGTCTGGGATCAGCAAAACGATCGGCTGGACACGCAAAACGATCGTCTGGATTTCCGAGCCGATCGGCTCGATAGAAGAAACCAAAAAAAAAAACAAAACAAAACAGAAAGAACAAAAAACAAAAAGGCAAACAAGAAGGGAAGATAGTGTTTGGTTGCCTCCAAACTAGTGCCTTATTTTACGTCGTGGCTCGACCAAGATCAGATTAATTGGAATCTGGGGGAGGTGAAGGGTCAGTGAGGTTCAGATCCTGCAAAGGTGGAAACTTAGTTGAGTCAGAAGTGACAACATCTTCAGTAGTGATATATCTTTTAAGACGGTGCCCATTGACTTTAAACTCGCCCAGAACTTTATCCCAAAGAAGAAAAGTGCCATGTGGATAAGCACACTTGACAATGTAGGAGCCGTACCATCGTGACTTGATTTTCCCAGGGAAAAGTCATAATCTAGAATTAAAAACTAGGACTTGATCCCCTTCTCTAATGTCTTTGCGCTTGATGTGACCATCATGCCACATTTTAGTTTGGTCTTTGTAGATTCTTGCGTTTTCATAGGCACTCATCCTGAGTTCGTCAAGCTCATTCACTTGGAGAAAATGTTTCTCTCCAGCTATGGAAAGATCAAAATTCAAACTTTTAATGGCCCAACTTGCTTTGTGCTCTAGTTCTATTGGTAAGTGACATGACTTACCGTAGATCAGTCTGAAAGGGGTGGTGCCAATAGGTATTTTGTAGGCAGTACGATATGCCCACAGGGCGTCATTGATTTTTAACGCCCAATCTTTCCTAGTGTGACCAACAGTTTTTTCTAAAATTGATTTTATTTGTCTGTTGGATACTTCTACTTGCCCACTGGTTTGAGGGTGGTAAGGAGTGGCGACTTTGTGATAAACCCCGTATTTTTTCAAAAGAGCCTCAAAACGTTTCTCCAAAAAATGGGATCCCCCGTCAGAAATGACGGTGCGAGGGACTCCAAATCTAGGAAAAATGACATCTTTAAAAAGTTTCTTAACGGGTTTAGAGTCACAAGTTTTAGTAGGTATGGCTTCAACCCATTTTGACATGCAATCGACTGCGACTAAAATGTAAGTAAACCCATAAGAAGAAGGAAATGGGCCCATATAGTCGATCCCCCAAACATCAAAAATCTCTAATTCTTGCCGAGAGGTGAGAGGCATTTGGTCACGTTTGGAAATATTACCCGTCCTTTGACATTGGTCACATGAAAGCACATAATCATATGAGTCTTTGAAGATGGTGGGCCAAAAGAATCCGCATTGTAGGACTTTCCTAGCCGTTTTTTGGGAACTCATGTGACCACCATAGGGACCAGAGTGGCATTGTTCCAAAATGGCAATGCTTTCTTCATGGGATGCACAACGACGATATAAACCATCGACGCAAAGTCGAAACAAATAAGGTTCATCCCAATAATAATTTTTGACATCATGTAAAAACTTAGCTTTAGAATGTCTCGTATACTCGGGATGCAATACACCTGCAGCTAAATAATTTACAAAATCAGCAAACCAAGGAAATTGGGAGTCAACCTTGCACAATTGGTCATCGGGTAAGGATTCATTTATTGGATTTTCATCTATGGGGCTATAGATAAGTCTTCTCAGGTGGTCAGCCACGACATTTTCTGAGCCCTTTTTGTCTAGGATCTCAAGATCGAATTCCTACAACAACAAAATCCATCTTATGAGTCTAGGCTTGGCATCCTTTTTGGTCATGAGGTAATGAATAGCTGCATGATCAGTGTAAACAACAACCTTTGAACCAACAAGATATGAGCAAAATATATCGAATGCATAGACAATGGCTAGCATTTCTTTTTCGGTAAGTGTGTAATTTCGATGAGCCTCATCTAAGGTCTTGGATGCGTAATAAATGACATGGTGTTTTTTATCAATTCTTTGTCCTAGAATGGCACCTACAGCAACATCACTAGCGTCGCACATGATTTCAAAGGGTAAGGCCCAATCAGGAGAACGAATGATAGGAGTGGTGGTGAGAGCCTTTTTCAAACATAGAAAGCTCTCCATGCATGCCGTATCAAAATTGAAAGGCACCTCCTTTTGAAGAAGATTGGTGAGAGGTTTTGAAATTTTGGAAAAGTCACGGATGAACTGCCGATAAAAACTGGCATGTCCTAAGAAGGCTTGGATGTCTTTGACTGAGGTGGGAGGGGGGAGCTTGGTGATGACCTCAATCTTGGCTTGGTCAACTTCAATGCCCTGGTTGCTCACCTTATGGCCTAGAACAATACCCTCCCTAACCATGAAGTGACATTTTTCCCAATTAAGGACTAAATGTGACTCGATGCATCTATCCAGAACAAGGGAGAGGTTTCCAAGGCAAGAAGTGAAACTATCTCCATAGACAGATAAATCGTCCATGAACACCTCCATGACAGTCTCAGTAAACCCTGAAAAAATGGCAGACATACATCTTTGGAAAGTGGCTGGTGCATTGCACAGGCCAAAGGGCATTCGTCTAAAAGTGTATGTACCAAAAGGGCATATGAAGGTGGTCTTCTCTTGGTCTTCAGGATGAATGGGGATCTGATAAAAACCTGAGTAGCCATCTAAATAGCAAAAGTATTGTTGATGAGCTAAACGTTCAAGAACTTGATCAAGGAAGGGAAGAGGGAAGTGGTCTTTCCTAGTTTCTTTGTTGAGTTTCCTGTAGTCAATGCACATCCTCCACCCTGTGACTGTACGGGTGGGGATAAGCTCATTCTTTTCATTCCTAACGACTGTGGTCCCACCCTTTTTGGGGACGACCTGGACCGGGATGACCCAAGGAGAGTCAGAGATGGGGTAGATGATTCCTGCATTCAAAAGTTTAATCACTTCAAGACGGACAACTTCCTTCATGTTTGGGTTGAGTTTCCTTTGTGGGTCTCGGGAAGGTTTACTATTTTCAATCATTGGAATTTTGTGGATGCAAATGGATTGATCTATCCCAACCAAATCTGTCATTTTGTATCCTAAGGCTGTTCTCCTTTTCCTAAGTTCTCCCATAAGCATGTTCTCATGTTCAATGATAAGGTCAGAATTGATAATAACAGGGCATAATTTTTGTTCATCTAGAAACACGTATTTCAGACCTATGGGGAGAGCCTTCATTTCCGGTGCCTTTGGTGGTTCAGGTTGTTCTTCTATGGTGGAGATCATCTTAAGGTCTTCAGTCTCAGCACATGGGATTTCCTCAAAGTTGTCCAAGTGAATCTTAAATTGATTTTTCGGTTCATTATCAAAATCACATTCGGCGGGAATGGTGAGAGCAGTGCATAGGGGGTCATCAACTAATTCCCATTCTTGCCTTAATTGGTTTAATTCATCAATGCAATAAAGGAGGTAGACTTCTTCCTCAAGGCTAGGTCCCTTCATACTTTCAAACACCCTAAACTCTAGGTTTTGCTTCCCTAGTCTTAACACAATGGTACCAGCCTCAACATCAATTAAGCCACGAGAAGTGGCTAAGAAGGGACGTCCGAAAATGAGGGGGTAGCGTAAATCTTCCTTGATATCCATGATCACAAAATCACAAGGGACATATGCATCATTTCCAACTTTAACCGGAATGTCTTCTATGATTCCCATGGGCTTAGTTGTGGATGAGTTCGCCAGTTGGATGGTCATGGCTGTGGGTAACATGTCATTGAATCCTAGTCTTTTGCAAAGACTATATGGCATGATGGATATACTAGCTCCTAAATCTGCTAGGCCTTTCCTACAAGCATTGTCACCTAAGTAGCATCCTATTCCAAAAGAACCTGGATCCTTCTGTTTTTTAGGCATCTTACTTAGGATAATGTCAGAGGTAGTCCTAGCAAGTTTAACAGTCTCGTATTCTTTAGTAACATACTTCCTAGTCAAGAGAGATTTCATGTACTTGGACCAGGAGGGCATGTCTGCCAAAGCATCAAGGAAGGGAATGTCAACATGTATTTTTTCATAGCTTCCCTAAATTTCATGAAGCGAGCATCAAGTCGTGTTTGTTTGAGGCGGTCTTGATAGGGAGGTCGGGGTTTGTAAACTAGTTCTTCATCTTCCACTTGAGGGGTGTCGGGGACGGATGGTTTGGGTGTGACTTCGGGTTCGACAACTACCATGTCCTCATCCTCGAATTCTAGAGGTGGGTCTGAAAATTCTTCTGAAGGGGAAGGGGTGTGCACTTTTCCCGAACGAGTAGAGACTACCTTGAGTTGTTCAGGACGTTTGGGGTTGTTTTCAGGCTGTCCTACAAACGTCCCAGCAGGAGGTTTTTGTTGGGCGAACAAACGGGCTAACTGTGTGTCAGTTGCCTTTTGATGGGCTTGAATGGCCACGAGGGTTTGTTCTATGCTTGCCCAGTTGGGATGACTAGGGGGAGGAGGAGGGACGGCATTTTGAGGTGGTTGGGGAGGTTGAGGTTGAGTTTGGTTTGGATTTTGGGGTGGAAGGTTTAGGTTTTGGAATTGTTGGTAGTGTTGTCGATTTTGGTGATTTCCAAAGTTTCTTTGATTGTTGTATGGGAATCCAGGTGGAGGTCGATTGTTATTTTGAGGATAGGGGGGCCTTTGTTGAAGTTGGGTAGAGTTCTCGGCGCCTGAGGGGTTCCCATACTGAAAACCAGGGTGATTTCTAGGTTGGTTGGGATTGTAGTAACCTTGGCCTGGTATTGTATGAATTGAATTAAGGTCTTCTGGTTGTTGACCTACTTCAGGTTGCGTGGGCATGTTGTAGAGGTATTGACAGTGGAGGGTGGTATGGTCGTATCCTTGGCAAATACCACAAAGTGAATCCATGGCTTTTAGTTGTTGGGGTGACTCCCTAAGGGTGACTAAGGATGACTCTAACCGATCTTGTTTTAAGGCGATTAATTTTAGGCTTTCTGCTATGCTTTGGATATCATTATTAACTTCTACCTTGGCTACCTTAAGGATTCCTCCAATCCCTCTTCTAGCCCTTGTTTCGGAAGCCCGTTTAACTACCTCCCATTCACTAGTTAAACTTTGATGCATGAAATTTCCTCCAGATGAGGAATCAAGAAAAAATTTGGTATCATCATCAACACCACGATAGAAAATCTCTATGAGTTGGGCTTGAGAGATGTCATGGTGGGGGCACTTCCTAAGTAAATCCTTGAATCTTTTCCAGGCTTCACCTAAAGACTCTCCTGGGGACATAGAAAAGTGAGTTATTTGACCCCTAAGTTCATAGGTGAGAGACGGGGGGTAGAATTTTTCAAGGAACTTGTTTTGTAGAACTTCCCAAGTTGTGACATGTTCTTCACTCTCCATGGTGTTGTACCAACTACTAGCTTGGCCGGAGAGGGAATACTTAAACAACCTAAGGCGGATGGCATCTTCAGAGACACCTGGGATTTTGTTCAAAGAGCAAAGGTCAATGAACCTTTGAAGATGATCTTGACAAATTTCCCCATTGTTGCCAGAGAAGGGGTTGGTTTGCAGCATAGTGATCCATTGTGTTCGGATTTCGAATTGTGGAGCAATGATATCGGGGGGTATAACTGGATGTTGTGCATAGGTCATTTTAGGAACAGAAAAGTCTTTTAATTGTTTTTGTCTTTCGGCTTCCCTCCTATCGGCTTCTATGGTTTCTTGCTCGGCCCTAAATGCCGCTTGCAAAGCGGCTTCTCTTTCCGCTTGTTCGGCTTGGATGAGCTCTCTTTGAGCTGCAAGAGCTTGGTCGATCCTACGGGCGACCTTGTCTTCGTTCATTCTCACAAGATTTTAACGATTTAGACGATGAAAAGTCCTTTCAATTTCCGGATCAAACGGTTGGAAATCGTCGGTCGGGCGTCGCATGCACAATTAAACAGTTATTCGCGTGCAGAAAAAATGTACTGCCGGAATGGAAACTCGGCAGAAAGAGGAGTACACTTCCGGAATGTTACTCGGAAGGTATGAAAAAAGGAAAAAAAGTTTTTCAAAATTGTTTTGGGGTTCGAAAAAACAATCTGTTGTCCCCGACAACGGCGCCAAATTGATAAGCGTCACTATGCCCCTAGTCGACCAGCTTATGACGAGTACGGAGCACAACAAAGTTATCCAGGCCCTGATTCTCCTTATTGGGCAAACTACTACTCTTCCCACTAGCAGAACCCTCCACCGTAGTGATTCTTCCCTCCATCTCGCTCTTAGAGTTTGCTCAGGTCGAGCAAATTTTTAAGTCTGGGGTGGGGGTGGGTGGTACGTGATCCACCCTTTATCTTCCCTTTTCAGCATTTCCTTCTGCATTTTTATTTGTTTGTTTTGTTCACTTTCAAACATAAGGTCTTTATCTAGTCGGCCGAATGTTGTAGTTTATCTTCAAAATCAATTGCATTATCAAAATTATTTCAAACAACTTTGCGATATCAAGTTCCCTATGATCATGATAGCAATTTTTGGAAACGGTGGCAAGCCTTAGAGTATCAAATAGAACCAATTGCATATTTTCTTAATTTTGGCATTAGATTAACTTATTCTTTTTACTCTCACATAATGTAGCTACATTCTCTTTCTATCTTATGTGTCGACAACTCAAAAAAAAAGGTTTTTTGTTGCACGGGAAAAATAAATCGCATACCAAACCCTAAGTCTGGGGTGGCATGCCCTTCTTCCATACCCCACAAAGGGGTGTACCATCAAAAGATGCCAAAAAGAGCACACACAAAAAAATTGTGGTCAATGTAACAACAAGTCCATGAATAAAATATATCCCAAGTCGAATAGAGGAGGGATTTTTCCGTCACACCTCAAATTCTCCATTCCCGTGCAACAATCAACCCAATGAAAAAAAAAATTTGAAAAATGATGAGTGTCGAATCACAAGTTAGATTAAGATTGTCTTTACAAAGTATGAGTTTAAAAAAATAAGTTATGAAAAAAAATTTCTTGAGAAACATGGTGCTTGCAATTTGTGGCTCTAGGAGATGGGTCGCTTGGCCATGAAAAGGATAGAAAAATTGCTAATCTAGGGAGGATGAACTTGTTATTTCGAAATTCTTGGAATCTCTTTGATTTTTCAATTGCTTGAGGATAAGCAAAACTTTAAGTCTGCGGTATTTTGATGCGTTCTATTTAGCACACCTTTTTCTGCGAATTATTAAGCTTGTCCAATAGAAATTATCCATTCATCTCTTCAAAATTGCACAAATTGATAATTTCTCATTCTATCACAAATTTGACAATGATGCGCATTTTATTGCAGTTTTAGGACTTCAGACGATTGTTTGGTAACTCAACCGATCGTTTCACAGAAGCAAACCGATCGTCTGACATCATGAAACGCTCGTTCCGCCTTCAGAGCATCGATCGTTGATCTCACCAGGCGACGGCTGGGATCGCCCGACTCCAGCTACCAGCCACTCGGCTGATGCCCATTACCGGGCAGCACAGAACGGTGTTTTACAATGATGCCAACCCTAACTAGGGTTGGCAGCCGATCGAGTGGCTGACTGGCGGCGCATTCCAGAACCTTCCAACCGATCGGCTGGTTGCCGAACTGATCGGTTGGCGGCGCGCAGACAGCAGAAATTCCCAGCCGTCAGCACCCAAAGAACCCTAAACCTAAATGTACCCCCCCCCCTCCTTCTACTATAAAAGGAGGGGCACTTCCTCCTCTCAGGGGCATCTTGGATTTCTTGTATTTTGGAATTCTGCAGCAATTAATCTTGTAATCATTCTTTTTTATGCAATAAAGTAGGCTTTGGTTCAAGCACATTTCTTTCATTCTTGTTCTTGTCTTTTCTCTCTGCCTTAGTTTTAATCTTCTTCTTTCCGTTCTTCAATTATGGAGCAAGGAACAAAGAGTTAAGCCATTTCATCGTCTCTGGCATAAGGATTAATTTCCTGATTTTTGGGCTATACTATGGCTTCAATTCTTTCTTCCTCCGTCTCCCCTTTCTCCATGTGTGAGTAGTCTTTTATCGGGGCAAGGGGAATAACCCCTTAGCCATAGTTATAACGACTTCTTCTTAAACGACTAGATGGTAGTCAAATTTACTTGAATAGTCGATCTTTGGATTGCATGTTAATCCGGATGGATATGACCTTGGAAATCCGGATTTAGAACAATAAAATCGATTACATAGACATTTTGATATGACCGTGGATTCTCGTCTTTTAGGTTGATAAACTAGGAAGCATGAGCACCAGGACCAATGGGCTCATGTGGAGTTTCTCTCTTGTGAGTTTTTAAATTCACAAACCTTCATCGAATCGTCATTTAAGATTTAGTTGTTATCACCTAGGCTAAGGTGGTGAAAACCCCTACGAGCCTCGATTTCCATCTCTTGATTAAATCACCGCATCTTTCGTTTCCTTTAATTCTTAGTCTTTCATTCATATAGTTTTACTTGTGTTAACAATCTTTTTATTATTTCTTGTGCATGTTTATTCTTGTTAAGTACTTTTCTTCTTGCATTAGTGTAATCATTCAAACCCCCAACTGGAATTTACTTTCTGCCTTAATAAAAAGAAAAATACCAAAAACAAATAATAAAGTTCTTCAAATCTTTGGGTTCTAAGAACAATCTCTAAATAGTTGTCCTGTGGGATCGACCCTTCTATAGTACCATTAAAACCAGAAGTAAAAAAGGTTTAAACTCTAGGATTAACCATCTTAGTGATTGATATTGCAAAACGACGCTTATCAATTTGTGGTTCCCACCAGCAGCACCCTCCACCGCATGATAACAACTAAATCTTAAACGACGATTCGATGAAGGTTTGCGAATTTAAAAACTCACAAGAGAGAAACTCCACATGAGCCCATTGGTCCTGGTGCTCATGCTTCCTAGTTTATCAACCTAAAAGACGAGAATCCATGGTCATATCAAAATGTCTATGTAATCGATTTTATTGTTCTAAATCTGGATTTCCAAGGTCATATCCATCCAGATTAACATGCGATCCAAAGATTGACTATTCAATTAAAATCGATTACCATCTAGTCATTTAAGAAGAAGTTGTTAAAACCATGGCTAAGGGGTTATTCCCCTTGCCCCGATAAAAGACTACTCACACATGGAGAAAGGGGAGACGAATGAAGAAAGAATTGAAGCCATAGTCTAGCCCAAAAATTAGGAAATTAATCCTTATGCTAGAGACGATGAAATGGCTTAACTCTTTGTTCCTTGCTCCAGAATTGAAGAACAGAAAGAAGAAGATTAAAACTAAGGTGGAGAGAAAAGACAAGAACAAGAATGAAAGAAATGTGCTTGAACCAAAGCCTACTTTATTGCATAAAAAAAAAGAATGATTACAAGATTAATTGCTGCAGAATTCCAAAATACAAGAAATCCAAGATGCCCCTGAGAGGAGGAAGTGCCCCTCCTTTTATAGTAGAAGGAGGGGGGGTACATTTAGGTTTAGGGTTCTTTGGGTGCTGACGGCTGGGAATTTCTGCTGTCTGCGCACCGCCAACCGACCGGTTCGGAAACCAGCCGATCGGTTAGAAGGTTCTGGAACGCGCCGCCAGTCATCCACTCGATCGGCTGCCAACCCTAGTTAGGGTTGGCGTCATTGTAAAACACTATTCTATGCTGCCCGGCAATGGGCATCAGCCGAGCGGCTGGTAGCTGGAGTCGGGTGATCCCAGCCGTCGCCTGGTGAGATCAACGATCGATGCTCTGAAGGCAGAACGAGTGTTTCATGATGTCAGACGATCGGTTTGCTTCTGTGAAACGATCGGTTGAGTTACCAAACGATCGTCTCAAGTCCTGAAACTGCAATAAAATGCACATCATTGTCAAATTTGTGATAGAATGAGAAATTATCAATTTGTGCAATTTTGAAGAGATGAATGGATAATTTCTATTGGACAAGCTTAATAATTCGCAGAAAAAGGTGTGCTAAATAGCACGCATCAAGTACCTCTCAATCGATGGCTTACACTTACAATTTTAGGTTGTTTCAACCTTATACAAGAATCGATGGTTGTTTCCTTTCTAGATCCGATAGACGTTGTCTTTTAGTGCTATTTTGTTGACAACCAATGGTGTAAACTGATGGTCACACTTAGTTCAGTTTTGGACTCTTTTGGATGCACAACACTCAATGGTTTAGTGCTCTAAAGATGGCATCAACCAATGGTGATAGTAGTTCAACACTCGATGGTGTCAATCAACCAATGGTGATAGTAGTTCAACACCCGATGGGGTCAACCAATGGTAGTGTTGACCCCCATCATCCAATGGTGACACAAAGTGTCACAAACGATGATGGTCATGGACACCACAACTGATGGTGGTCTAGGATCCACAACCGACGATGAGACTATGTCTCATGTGTTGATTCCTTAAAGCCTTAATCTGATGGTTTTCTTAGTTAAAAGAGTCAAGGGTTAGACCTATACATCAACTGATGGTTTTGAATGATAACCTCACCCAATGACTAGGATTCGAAGCTTCAATATCCAATGGTTTTGGATGAATGGTATAGTGTAATGTTTTGGTTCTAATGATGAATATTTGAGGGTTCTAAGCTTTAAATCTTCTAGTCTTACCTTTGCCCTTGTATGAATATAATTAATAATCACCATGATGTGCTGATATGCAATGCTCATGAAACATATCTTGTTACACCTAACCCTAATGTAACTAAGTGATGGTGATTGATTGTAATCATCCTTCTTGAATGATTACTTTGATAATGAAATAATCCCTTATTGTTCTCAAAACCCTAATATGTTGCAATCTGAACATGATAGTTCCTTGCTATGTTAAACTTATATGTCACATGTGTGGTGTTGACCAGTTGAGCCTTGTTCTAAGGCATAGAAAGATAATGATAATCTTACATGGAATGATGTGATGGTTTTAATGACTTTTGGGCATGGTTCAGCCTTCAATGAGGTGAAATCCTCTTCATTATATGACAAGGGTTGGGAACCTTGGAATAATGTGATAAGAAATTGTATCCTTTGGTGGTATAAGGAAAGGTATAGTCTCATGATGGCAATGAAATAATTACCATGAGATATAGTGATGGGGATCTTTGTTTCATATGTTTTATATCTTCTACATTTGTTTTATGTCAATGCTTGATAGAATGAATTAAGGTTTGTATGTCCATTTGTGTGATGCAACCTTAATTCACCCAATTGGCATAACTAACCAAGTTAAACCCTAACCATGTAATGCCATGTGTCATAGATCCATCTCAGTGTCAGAACTTGTCGGATGGTGAAATGAATATTCCTAAGGGAAACTCAGAGTGCATGTTGTTGAGTATGTGAAGTGCAAATGACTAGTGTCCTTGACATATTGATATTAAGATTAGGGAGGATGGTTGCGGTCATACCTCGCCCTTAGTTTTATAATGGTTGGGTCATGTCTTGGTGATTATATATGTGATAAGATTTGAGGACAGTTGCAATTGTACCTCAGATGGTAGGGTTTGCATACCCACCTCCTTTCACTAGTGTCATGACTTGTACGAAGGACGGACTAGGTTGTTAGCAGCTCAACCTCATGTGTCGTTGTGGTGGACTCATACTGACAGAGGGAAGAGAAGATCTTAGGAATCCAGTTCTCCTAGTCTTGTATGGCACTGATTTTGGCTTAGTAGTGATCACTTGGAATTTGGGTGGTATTCCTCAAATTTCTCAGGGCATAATAAAAGATGTAATACAACTGTGTAGTATATCTACTAGGGTTAAATACGCTTCACATTGGATGTTAACCTTGCCATGTCCTTTATACTATACAACTATTATATGGTGTAATCTTATGAAATATAAGTAATCATCTGATAGAAGTAATAGATTTATTTTCTTCCTATATATACTCTGATAATCATACTTAAGCTTATTTGTTTATCTTCCTTAGTGTTCTAGAATTGTTCAATCTGGTCAATTGATTATAAATACTCAATCTGCTCAGGTTTGCTTACTATTAAATAATCTCTTGTAATCAATAACTATTGTGGAGAGTTATATCTCTTGTTGGGACATGGGTCTCACCTCGTGGGTGACCACATCTTTTTAGGTGGTCGCCGATGACGTGGTCAAGATTGTGCAGTAGAAGAGGAGTAGCATTGTGATCTGTAGACATTGAAGGTTGGACAGTTGTAATTTTTATAATAGATTACTAGTGTCATCCATGTACTCTCAAGTCCATGCATGGGATGTGTTTTGTGGATGATGTACATGTATTGACATGAGTTTTTGGCAGTGCGCTTGTGATCGTATATATGGCATTTACATGTGGAGTATCTCTTTTGTATACAGGATGTGGCTGAGATCATTGGACCTAGATGTAAATACATATTATGGTATATGAGTTATGGAACACATAGACCTTTATGTAAATGTTTCATAACATGTTTACGATGTCGAAATTGGTTTTCATTATTTTGCTTTTATGACTATGTTATTAGTTAGTATTTGATCATGTTTTATGTTTTGAGTAATCTCGTTCAACATCACATGTTGTCATGCTCGACAACATTGGTCACTCTTAGTGCAAATAGACAAGCAATTCAAAAGTAAAACACACAAACCCCAAATTCAAAGTAAATAGCAAACAAACACATTGGGTTGGAGCAATGGGAACTGCAATACAATGAACATATTTATATAGAGTTTGGGCAGCTTGTATTGGGGAAGATTGGGTTGGAGGTAGATAAGGAGATAGAAATGGGTGGGTGTGGAAGGCACCCGCTGCAGTTTGACTTTCAATTTATTTATGACTTTCTCTCATCTATCATTGATATCAACATGCACTTTCTTTCTCTTGATTCTCTTTGATTTTGATTGTCTATTGGCAAGCAGAGACAACTTCTCTTCCTTGACGATCAAGAACCAAGACATGCACACAATGGATTCAACCATAGACCTCATCGATGTCCCTGCATATTCAACCACAACCATCCCATACCATCCCCTACAATTCTAATTAATAACAAATGATTCTATAAACAATTTGTTATATAATATTGTTCTTGAATATTAAATTTACAAACAATTTCTGCATTAATCTTTTCATAAATTGATTCTATAAGCTTTTGGATTAAAACTAAGGGTATAAATTATTTTTGTGTCAGTTTCTTGTGCATAACCAATGCTTCAACCCAATATGTGACATCTGTTTTATAGATAATTGATGATGTATTCCCACTTATACCAGAAATCATAATAATTTCATTCCTTCGAGACTCATGAAATGTAGAATTTCTAGATTCATGCTCCCAATGTCATTGTCTCCCTATCTCTTCTTATGCTCCCACCATCACTGTCACATTATTTCTTATTGTCAGCATTCCTCTTTATATCGTCACATTCATCCTTGTTGTCATTGTTGTTGTCCTCCTTGCTATCGTGTTAGGTATGATTTATGTCGACACTCTTCCTTTCTAGCATTGGCATGCTTCCTTGACACTGCTACCATTTCTCCTTCTACCTCTTTGATTTTTCCATTGATGTTGTGGCTGTCATTTTTTCTTTTTGTTGTGTAATTCCTCTATCCTCCACCACAAGTTTTCCTTGTGCCATCACCATTGACTTTCCTTGTTGTTGATGTTGATGTTCCTCCTTGATGTTGTTATTAGGTTTGATTTGACTAGTCTAGGTATGTATAAGTAAAATTCTTAGTTTGCTAAACCTAGTTTTATTTTGGTAAAAGTAGTTATACTTAGGTAATACATAGACTAATTTTGGTAAAATCAATTCTAATTTAGGTAGATTTTGGGCAAAATATGGGAATTTACGTTTACATGAACAATGTTATGCTAAATTGTATTTTAGGACCTAATTAGGTCTAATATATACTCCATTATTAATATATTTGGTACATTTTTAAAATAATCTCATATTATCTCATATTTATAGTAGTATTCTTATATTAGGTCAATTTATGGTCATATCACCCCATTTCATCTCATCTTTTCTATAGTGAATCTATTAGGCCCTTGGCAACAAAAATTCCTAAATGTTGTCCTAAAATCTAGGGTTTATGAATAGTATATGACTCGTATAAATAGAATATTATGATTGTCATATGTTTCTTATCTAAACTTAGACATTATAAACATTATATATTGATATTAGTCACAGATATACACACACATTATTGTCTAGTAGGTAGCTAGTAATGTTTAATAGAATTTTTGTATAATATTTTGCTAGTAGATAAAAAGATGCCTCTATATATTCATTACATATTGGCCACTCCAGGAACTTGCAAAAGTTTTATGATGAATTCTTCACACCAACTGCAATCATAACTTGTATGAAGAAGTACCAAAAACGTAAGAAGAATATGATGATGGTGATTGAGAGCAGACTGTCTAACATGTACTTATGTTAGTTTTATCTTAATCATCATCATCATTTTCTTATTCTTCATGATTTTGGTACCACTTCTTTCCATCTAGTCTTTATAACATACTAAAATCTATATTTATCTATCATTGAGAACCCAACACCATGGTTGGAACATCAATAAGTTCATGGGCTATTTTTTAATAAGATGTCATTGTGATGTGTACTAGAACATTGTAATACATCATAATACATATAAATTTTGGATATGAACAAATAACCCAAAAATATATATTATACCAAAATAATCTAAAGATGTTTAAATAGGACTTGTATCACACAAATGAGTAATTTAAGTTTCCAGTATTGAGAGAATTATAATAAATAGACTAAATGCCAAATTAGAATGACATGAGGTATATTAGGAAATATAAAACAAGATATACTTCCATCATGAGTGGAGAAATACCAAACTGATCATAGATACCAAATATGGTAAGTCAATACACATTATGATAATATTAAATTAAATAATGCTAGCAGATTTTTATATATTAATGACTACAAAATGACTCCAAAATGGGAAACAATGTCATATTTGGATTCTAGATCATTATTATCCTAGGTACAAAGTGTTAGTTTAATCATGATTTATTTGTGAATCCAAACATACTCAATAATATAACATTAATTAAAAAAGGTTTATCTATGGCTTGATTGATTCTAGTTGTTTTTTTTAGATAAAGTTCCAATTTAAACCTCAATCGTGCAAGATTTTCTAATTATGATCATTTCATTTGTAACTTGTGAGCTAATCGTGAGTGGTTGATTTTAGAACAAGCAAGTGGACTATTGTCTTCTACCTTGGTTTGAATAGGAAACCAAATGGAGTTTTACCCTTTCCTTACTTCTCACAACACTCTCTCTCCAACTCAATAACTTGTCTTTTTTTTGTCAGTTGTTTCCCCTTTAGTATCCGCACAAATTGGTACCCTACACATCATCTAACTCTAACTGATAAGGAAACCCAGAATTCCCAAGACCTTCTTCGACTAGCATCTGACCGGCCTAAACCGCACTTCCAAAATGGAGTAGATCCAGAGTAGTCACACTTTTAAGAATATAACCTGACACTCAAGCCCCCGCAACTATTATATGGGGTCCGATGTAGTATTCGGGGTCAAACCACAAGGACAGGGTCAGTAAGTGTTAAGTACATAGAATCTCACACTCTTACACTCTAAACAAATAGGTGGGTTAAAAGGGGTGTTCCTCTAGGAATGATGATGCACCAGACAAAACAAAGAAAGGTAAAAGAAAGAAAAATGAAGCAAGAGAAAAATGTTAAACAAGCAGTAAGAAACAAAGATATGGAAGGAAACTTGGATCGGGTTTCACCTACTAAGGTCTCTCACCAATATGCAAAAATTGCATCCCCTTTATATATTCCTATCAAGATTACAAGAAATCATAAAAAATGTCTATTCCCTCATCTCTCGAGATCAGGATAGATCATGGTTTTTAGGTATCCTCTCTCTCGAGATGATGACCCAACAACCACGAAGCAAAACATATGACCATTAGCTTTAGCATTCCAACACTTTCATGCATTCATACTACTCCATAACACTAGATAAAATTGATACTATTCTTTCAAGGTACCAAATATCAAACATCACAAGATGGTAGCTAAGCATGCAAGTGAAGCATTAAAAATAAGAGTATAGAGATAATCTTGATAAGAGCATGTTTATATTCAAAGGGGAGAAAGAATATACATGTTGGGAGAGCCTTAGTGGCTACTCCCAACCCAAGTTGGATGTTTAGCCACACATGTTGATGGGAAGCATAATGGCATCACAAAATGATAGATACATCAATAACCACGAAGAGGGTGAGTACAATGTGATGAAAATGATTGATCTAGATAGAGAAAGAAGATGGAGATACACCAACTATACTTCTTCAAATCTAGATCTGGAGTGGGCATTGTGGCGGTGGTTTCTTCCTTCAAAGAAGAGAGTGAGCAGTCTTCTCTCTCCTCTGAATTCTGTCTTCAAGGATCCCAGACTGATGGGTATGGATGTGGGTGACTTTGGAGTTTGGCAGCACTTCTTTGTCCTTGATGATCTCATGATTTGACATGTTGAGGTGGGGGTCTATTTATAGACGATGCCCACCGACTTAACCTCTGGGCTGCAGTCGCGGTATGGCCTCGATCACGATATGGCCTCAGTCGCGACCTCCATCACGGTTGCAATGTGTTGGTTGTCTTCCGCAGTTGAGGGGGAGCCTCACTCGCGGTATGGACTTGACCGTGGGGCATCGCCATGGTGGAGGACCGCGGTCGTGGTGTGAATAAGTGGGAATGGAGGCATCGACCACGGCATGGTCACTAGTTGGCTATACATTAGCGGTCACGGCATTGACCGTGATCATGGTGTAGCATGACCCTGCAAAAGTAAAAGATGTATGAATTTAAGATTTTGACACTACCTGCCAGGGTCACGGCGTTGATTGTGGTCGTGGCATAGCATGACCCTGCAAAAGTAAAATATGTATGAATTTAAGATTTTGACACTAAGGCACTACAATAAGTGGAGAAATCCATAAAAAGGTATGCTAGGGGAGGCATAAATCATACACAAAAAGTACACAAATGAGATGTTATCAACTCCCCCAAACATAGGATTGAGCCTGTCCTCGGGCTCAATGTAGGCCCGAAATCATAGAGAGATGAGCTATGGGTAAAAAAAAATAGAAAGCCTACCATTACATATTTATCTCATTGTTATAGAAAAACTCTTGTGGTATGCTTATTTTGAATCCTAAGATTCTATTTTCTCCCCTTTGCATCTAGAGTTGCATGACTTTAAATCCTAGTCAATGCCTTTTGGTTGTAAAGGGCTCTCCGTCTCAATGACTTACCTTTCTCTGTGCTAGGTTGCTAGCCATACTTGTACAACATTCCCCTTGAGGGGTAGCTTTCACACCCTTCCTTTATTTTATTTGGACCTATGCTAGTGTTTTCATGTAGGTTTTAGGCTTTAAGTGTTTGCCTACTCTCCTCAATTTCCCTCACCCACAAGCTGTCATAAGGACAGTGTTGCCCCAAGGGATTCATGACTCCACTTATGGGCACGACATATCTGCATTCATGAGTGGAGCAATACACTGGCCGTGTGGGATCCTTTGACATCTTTTAGGCACAACTCTCAATATTTTTAATCTTTTTGGCTTTTCATATCTCCTCTCAGTTTTGGGTGAGGGGTTTTTAAATGATTTTTTGGGCGGCCAAGCCTCTTTTCATCCCAAAGCGGGGATAATTAAACCTGGATGGGGCAGTTGTTTCCTTCTCAAGGGAGGTGAGGATTTTCTAGATACAACTGTCAGGTTACGGTGATTGGTTGGGAGTATGGGTTGGTAAAGTCCCCCAGTTTTCAGGGATTTCATAGACTTAGGATTGTTCCACACACAACGTTTTGCCATAAGAATGAGATAAAATTGTATTGAAATGCTTCTTTTTTTACTTTTATGTGTATTAGTCGCTCATTTTTGCCTCTCTAAAAATGACAGCACTACAACATTCAGCAGGGGGATTGACAAGTCTAAGAAGTGGCTAAGTGAAATTGTGACTTATAGCAAAATTTCCGAAAGTAAAAATTTTAGAAAATTTTGTTTCTCATACTTGATTGTAGCAGAAACAAGAATATGTATAAGAAAATTTTTGAAATTTTTGGTGATAAAATTGTACCTCTCATGCTTGTTTATGACTCCTCCCCCAAACTTATCACTCACCCCGACTCGAGGTGTCAAAATTGGAGTTGGATGTATAAATGGGCTTTCTGTATTGCTGCTAGTTGTTTGTGGTCACCCACTTTGACTCAAGGAGCATGCTGGCACATACTCCGCATAGTGGGTGCTATTGTTCATGTTGCATGCCCTCCACCTTCATATTCATTGTATCTAGGGCGATCATCTAGACTAAAAAATAGAAGCCACGGTCGTTTGACAAAGGTACTTGTTGAGGGCTTCTATGACATAATTGTGTCTTCTTGAAGTCTTTGCCTTCTTTATGCTGGTACCCTTTTCCATGGTTTTTGAGCATTTCTACAACTTCTTTGGCGCATGTGACTGTCTTCTTCATTGTAGGTGTCTTTGCAATAGTCATGTTTGTTCGTTTGTTGAGTGCAAAGGCTGCAACTGAGTTGTTGTATAGAACTACAGTCCTAGCTATAATACTGACTACTAGTAGAGTCCAATGACTATCATGTACGATGGGTAGGAATATATAGTCTGGAAGAGAGGTCGTCAGGCATTGCAATAGGTGGTCTTTTTTTCCTGACCTTTTAT
This sequence comes from Alisma plantago-aquatica, assembly GCA_963693085.1. Lineage (NCBI taxonomy): Eukaryota > Viridiplantae > Streptophyta > Magnoliopsida > Alismatales > Alismataceae > Alisma > Alisma plantago-aquatica. Next base: position 236,097,799 of record OY856410.1, read on the forward strand.
CCTTCAAGATATCAACTACTAAGAGGAATTAGGTCATTTGCACATTTGGCATGTTGTCATTCAGTAGTGCCTGATAGGCTGACATAGTGTTGACTGAAAGGTACCCTCCTATTTTCAAAGGATCTCTGAGGTCATCCTTTAGTACACAGACGCCATCCCTTTCGAAAATTGCCTCTTCCGTGGTGTCACCTTTCCTTAAGAATTTCATTATCAGCTGTAGGGATTCTAGTGACAAGCTTTTCATAGCTCCACCTATCGAAATCCTTGAATGTTGGTACTATTTCTCCTACTAGCCCATCATATTTTATCTTTCGCATATCCTCTTCCTCTATCTCCCCTTCTTTGGGCTCGTGAACTGGAGGTTGTTCTTTGTCTATTTCTGCTACGGGAGAGTGTTCTGGCTTGCTCTTAGGTTGTTTCTCTACTTTGTCAGGAGTGTCGGCTTCCCATCCTTCCTTCCAAGCAGATGCTCTAGCAGGTTCTTCTAGATCGACCCATAGGGTTTTAAGTCTTTCCCTCCAGGTTTTCTTTTCAGGTAGAGGTATTTCTTGGTGAAGCGGACGTGGTATTGCATCTGAAGGCATTGTCGGGTCATTAAAGAAGCAGCTATCAGAGATAACCTCCATTGCATAGACACCATGTAGGCCATGTAGGTTTTCTATGCAGAGGTCTTCTAGTGGGATTCTCTTATTGATTGATTCCATCATCCTGAGTACCATGAAGGCACAATCCCCTATTCTAGCCTTTTCTTGAGAAACCTTTTTACATATAGAGAACTATTTCTGCATCCTTTAGTGTATGTTGTTCGATGTCTGAATAGCCCGCTGCAGACATAGTGGCACCTTTTAAATATCTCTTGCTTCCTTATTTTTATAAATCAAGGACGTGTTGTCCAATTCAACTGCACAACAATTGAACACTGTTGTATGTCTCTCATATAGGTTGACTACAATAAGTGCCTAGTGCTTTACAGTTCTTATAGGTTGGACTACAAATTTTGTCTCCTCTCTGCTCACTACACGTTGTAGTTCTTTCACATCAGTAGATTTGTCATTTTTATCAAAAAGTTGACCTGCTAGATGTGTGGTGTCGTTGAAGACAGGTTGTATTTTCTTGGGATGAAGAAATCCAGTAGAGTTGCGTAGAGTACTTTGAACAGCTTTTTGTGTACTCGTGCTCATTTTAGAAAGATCCCTCTAAAATGGTCTTTGTTAAGTGACCTTCGTTTATTGTGATAGAGAATATATGTGCCTGGAAGGTTGTCATCGAGTACATCTCCTAAGATATGGACATCTTTGCATGTGATTCTGGATAGTGAGGTCATGTCCATGTCCGACATCTTGTAGGGTAGAGGAGGAGCAACACCTAATGGTACATCATCAACTGGTACGCTTCGCTTTCTGACCGACTCATCTATAAAGAAAAAGGTGAGTCCACCTTCTTTGTCTTCTGAAGTTCCGTCTCCTACTGTCTGCATTGTTAGGGGTTGTACCTTTGTCGTGGGAAATTGTATCTTGGCATCCAACGGTGCTTGATTTGCTACTTTGCTTTCATTTTTCATAGATATCTATCCAGTTAAGTCTTCTATGGGTTTGTTCTCTTCTGATGGCTGTTCAAATTCTACATAATTGAGCACAGCTAATGTTGCAGCCATCTTTCTATCATAGAGTGTATCATTACGCTCGTACTGCATTGGGTCTTGCAGAAAATCATTGCAGATATCCATTCTGAAAGTCATGTCATCCAAGAACTTGTTGAGATCTCTTATTTCTCATGATGTGAGATCTTGTATGGCAGTGCTTTCGTCCCTATCGACGACAATTGGTTCAGGTTCCTCAGATGCAGCCTTGTCCTCTTCTGGGCTATTGTTCAAGTCGAACATTCTTGATAAGGTGTTTGTCATTTTCATTTTAGCATCTTGATTAGATTTTGACTATTGCGGCACTTCTTTTGCATAAGGTTTCACCCTTTGGGTGATCTTTACGTTGGCACTTTCATCCTTTGAAGTTGTGCCCACACCTGTTCCTCCTGTGTCATCATCATCTTTATCTGGGCTCGAGGGGCTTGAAGAGGCTTGTGATGTGGAAGGACTGGTTAGATACTTTGACTTCTTTCTTTGCCACCAACCGTCCATCTCCTAGTGTTCTTCATCAAGTTGTCGGCGTTCTTTATCTAAGTGTTGATGATCCTTCTTCAAGTCATCTAATGCTTCTTCATACCCCTTCCGCATCAGTTCTTTATCTGCTCTCATGGCGTCCCATTCCCTTCTGAGGTCCGCCATTTTATTAGTCAGTGTCTTTAAAGCCCCCATCATTGCATTCTGGGTGTTGACGATCCCTTACATGAACTGGCATAGTGCCTCAGTTCTTGTGTTCAAACTTGTACCTACATTGTTAGTGTGTACAAGCTAGAAGTAATATTGAAATTTATCTCGGAAGTGTGTTTCATGTGTAACCACATGGCATCGAATTTGTGCCCTAGTACATCACCAAATGTTTTTGGGTGTTGGTGTTGCTACTCTGCAGGCATTGTTGATGATGTCGTTGATGTTACAGGCTCCTTAGGTTGTGAAGCTGACTAGTTCTGCATTGGATCAACATTGGTTGCTTGGGCAGAAGTGCTTGCATCCAGTTGCTCAGGTACTTGTAGTACCACTTCAGGGATCACAGGATTGGGTGCAACTTTAGGGTCTTTGCACTCTTTGCAGGGTTCCTGCTCGACCTCTAAGTGTCATTCTCCTTCGATGGCATCGACATGTTCCTGGTCACCTTCTTCATTTACTGCCACCTCAGGTAAGTCTTTGATCTCTGTACGCATGTGTGGTGAGGGAAGACTTGGGGAAATAGATTTGTTTGATGTTTTCTTCTTTCGCTTCCTTATCACTAGCTTCTTTCTTTCCTCTGGCTTTTGCATCTCCATTTCTGGAGTTTTATCCCTCATGTTCTTCTTGCCAGTGGATGATGATGGGCATGCGGCCGTGCTGGTGGTTCTGGAGTATATTTTGTCCACATCCTCCTATGTGGGATGTAGCTTGTGGGCATCATAATATGCCATCTTTGGTAGGGGTCAAAGTACTTTGGAGCAGCTCTATTTGTAGAAAAGTTTGCTTCCTTTATGTGCCAAAATGCATGTGTTAATGAGGGACTTGATGTCTATCTTAGTATGTCCCTCGATATTCTTGTATTTCTCAATAGGTCAGCATCCATAAAATGATAAACAATATTGGTTATCTAGCTTCCCATGTAGAATTCTTTTGCCTGCTTTGCTTCCCCTCCTACTACGACTGACAACCTCTTGATTAGTAGTCTCCCGATGTTTACCGATTTTTTATTGAGCATGGACTATATTAGAAATAGCCCCCCCTTAATCACTCTTCCGATTTCTGATCTCGCGAAGACTATGTTGGCGGTTATTTTCTGTATTACTCTAATAAAGCAGGAGGTGATGCGAGTCACCTTTAAATTCTTCGAGTTGTGCATGTATTCTCTGGTCAGCTTCTCCCACATCTTGTAACTATTGCATCTGATGACTTCTTTTTTGCCTGGTGCAGTTGAGAAGGCATGTGCTTCTTCTATCGTCTTGGTAAATATAGTGTTAAGCATGGCTTCAGTTATTATATGAGCCTTGCCCCCTATTATCACTTCAAGTTTGAAATCTCTACCACCCTTTTAACATTCGCCATCACTGATGAGAAGCTTTTCTAGTGACGACATGAACTCTACAATCAGCTGAGTGAACGAGGGAGATTTTGACATATATAGGGCACGCAGGTTGGCACCCTCCAAGAAGTCGATCACCCTATCATAAATTCCCATCTTCTTGAAGTCCTTGACGTCCAGGTATCGCGTTGGTTTGAAGCCTTTAATCTTTAGTACCTAGTCGAAGTGTAACTGTGTATTTGATCTCTTGGTATGAATGTTGGCACCTACTAGTTGAGGGCCTTCTTTTCATCCTCATTGGCCTCTTCAGGGACTGCTTCTTTTTCTTGGCCCTTTGATTTTTCCACACCTGTCAATTTCCTCTTTTTGCATCCTTGGATTCCGATTTATGCTTCTCCAGTTTCTTTAGTTCAATTTCATAAGGCTCGTACTCAGAGGTCTATGTTTGGGACATCTCTTGAGACTCCTTGGACTCCTCTAGTGTCTTGTGTGCCTGGATGTACTTGTATTTCTTCTTCATTAGTTGCAATTGAAGCTTCTTTGTTGGTGAGAGGTTGGGGTTATCCTTCAGTGTTTTGGTTATCTTCTCTAAGTTTTCCTTTGCACCCCTCAATGAAGTTGCTCTCTTCATCAAAGTGTCTTCAGTTGAGGTCGACATTATGAAATTCTCAACATTCAAATTGTTGTTAGCATGATTGTATTTTATATTTTATTCATGGCATTAGCATTTAATTCATTTTTAAATTGTTTGTACATGAAATGCATGAGATGTCGTGAATGTGACATAAAAAAAAATTAGTACCGCGGTCAAGGAGGGTGTCACGACCGCGGTATAAATAGAAAGTAGTACCGCGGTCGTGGAGGGTGTCGCGACCACGGTAGGTGATTACCAAAGCAAAAGAAATGATGTGACCACAACAAAGAAACACCACGACCGCGGCAAGTGTCGTGACCATGATCGACGTTAGACATGATCAAGAGAAACTAATACAAGGAAAGATTGTGACCACGGCCAAAGCTACTATTAGTGCCACGACCACGGTCAGGAAGATACCTACTCGACCGTGACCACGATGATTGTGGTGGATATTCCCTCCCAAATTCCGACCGACCATCGGCGATACATCCAGAAGCACGTGAGTAAAATGCTGCAATAGGTTCGACATTTGTTGAAGAGATGAGAATATCGGTGAACAATAGGAAAGCACTGACAAAACTCCATCGAAGGAGCGGCATATACTCGGTGAATCTAGTGGTAGCCACGCCATAAAGAAAACTAAATTCTAGGATTGTAGACCCAAGAAAGGTGATGAAACCTCAAAAAGACAAGAAACAAGAACAGTGGTGCGTAATAGGAGCACGCAATCAGTACATTGGCATGGTTAGGAATTCAAAATAGACGGCTAGAGAGGAAGCGGTGGAGGTGGTGCTATCGCAGCAAGGGTACGACGTTGGCAGTGGTAATCGGGTTCACAGTGAGCGTTCCTTGCTATTCAATTGTCGTCTCATTTTCTTGCATCTTATAGTTCTTTAGTTAGGCTTCCTCTAATGTTCGGGAGTCAAAGAGCGGGGATAGAAAGAAAACCCTACTATCGAGAGGGTTCTACTTATATACTTGGAAATGGCCACGACCGCGGCCAGGTAGACCGTCGTGACCGAGGTCAAGAACACTCTCGACCTTGCTATGACCGCGGTCCTAAAGGCACATAAATCTGGTACCGCGACTATGGTGCACACAAAACCAAGATGATAGAAATGATGAACTAAAACACCTAATTTCTCATTAAAACTTATGTGAAAATAAGGCAATCAATATATATTATATTTATACTTTTTCTAGATGTGAAAAACCAAAACACTTAGAAGGAGAGAGGTGCATAGCTCATAGACTAAAACACAAAATAAAGAAAATTTGAATTGTAAAAGAAAGAGGAAAAGGTTGGGTTGCCTCCTAAGAAGCACTAGTTTAAAGTCTTTTAGCCTAGCTCTCTCTCATTCTGGCTTCATCCTGCTTCAGCTGGTGTTGGTACGTTCTCATTCATTTCATCTGCTAGAGGACTGGGTTCCCCCAGACTTATCTCGGTCCTTCTAACAAAAGCTTCATCTTCATAATACCTTTTTACCCTCTGCCCATTCACCTTGAAAGTTCATGTCTTGTCTTTGGTTATTTCCATCAACCACAAAGGGTATATTTTTACCACGGAAAAGGGGCTGGACCATCTTGTTCTCAACTTTCTAGGGAACAACCTGATACTTGAGTTTAATAAAAGAACTTTGTCTCCTTCATGGACATCCTTTCTCTTTAGGTGGGAGTCATGCCATACCTTAGTTCTTTGCCTATAGATCCTTGCATTCTCATAAGAATGCAGTCTCAACTCTTCAAGTTCTTGGAGTTGGAGAAATCTTTTCTGTCCTGCCTTGTTAAGATCCATGTTAAGAAATTTGAAAGCCCATAGGGCTTTGTGCTCTAATTCGATAGGCAGATGACAGGACTTTCCATAAATCAACTTGTAGGGTGTCATGCCTATAGGGGTCTTATACATTGTGTGGTAAGCCCATAGTGCATCATCGAGTTTCATAGACCAATCCTTCCTTTTACGACTTACAGTCTTCTCTAGGATATGTTTGATCTGCCTATTAGACACCTCGACTTGTCCCAACATTTGGGGATGGTATGGTGTTGCAACTTTGTATTTTACTCCATACTTCCTCAATAGAGCTTCGAATTGCTTTTCCTCTAAGTGAGACCCCCGCCGCTTATAACTGTGTGTGGTACCCCATACCATGGGAAGATAGTTTTCTTGAACAACTTGATTACTGCCTTGGAGTCACAGGTTTGGGTGGCAACAACCTCTACCCATTTTGAGATGTAGTCCACATCAACAAGTATATATTGGTTTCCTTTTTATGATGGGAAAGGTCACATATAATCAATCCCTCATACATCAAAAATTTTAACTTTCACCTAATCGGCCATCGACATCTTGTTCCTTCGGCTGATGTTTACTATAAGTTGACACTCTTTTCAGGTCTTGACAAATGATGTAGCGTCTTTAAAAAGAGTCAGCCAATAAAATCTGGATTGTAGGACTTTTACGGCTGTTCTTTCCCCACGTGGTGGCCCCAATAAGGTGAGGAATGGTATTCTTTGAGGATTAGGGGCACTTATTCTTCTGGTATACAACGACGATATAAGTTGTCCGAGCATCTTTTGAACAACAATGGATCATCCCAATAGTAGTTTTTTAGATCGAAGAATAATTCTTTTTCTAATTATAAGTGATCTCTTGTGTAAGTTGCCCGCAAGCCAAATAATTACAAATGTCAGCAAACCAAGGCAGGCTCCATTCATGTGAGTGAGCCATCAAGAGAGCTTCATCAGCATAGTTGTCGTTTACTGGAAATTTATTTTCTTCATCAAAAACTATCCTTGATAGGTGGTCTGCAACCACATGTTCTTTTCATATTTTATCAATGATCTCATGGTCGAACTCTTACAGTAATAAGGCCCATCATAGAAGTCTTAGCTTTGTGTCCTTCTTCTGCATGAGATATTTTATAGCTCTATTATCATTGTATACTTTTACTTTCAACCCTACCAAATATGATCTGAACTTATCAAAGGCAAATACGATAGCCAACATTTCTTTTTCAGTGGTGGTGTAGTTTACTTGGGCTTCATCCAATGTTCATCTTGTGTAGCAAATCACATGGTGTTTCTTATCCTTCTTCTATCCTAGGACAACACCGATGGAAAAAACACTGGCATCACACATGATTTTAAAAGGTAACTCCCAATCTGGCACTTGTAGAATCGATGTTGTTGTTAATTCCCTTTTAAGGGTCTAGAAGGCGTCTAAGCATTCGCTACTAAATTAGAATTCAACATCTTTAATCAGGAGATTCGAAAGGGGTTTAGCAATCTTTGAGAAGTTTTTTATAAATCATCTATAATATCCTGCATGCCCTAAGAAACTCCTTACTCCTATAACGAATTCAGGTAGTGGGAGCTTTGATATGGCTTCGATCTTGCTTAGGTCCACTTTGATTCCTTTCTTGGAAACTTTATGCCCTAAGACGATATCGTATTGGACCATAAAATGGCATTTTCCCCAGTTCAGGACAAGGTGTTTTTCCTCATAGCATTGCAAGACTAAGGATAGGTTTCTTAGACATGCTTTGAAATCTGTTGCATACATAGATAAGTCATCCATGAAGACCTTCACTATGTCTTCTAGAAAGTCTGAAAATATAGATATCATGCAGCGTTGGAAAGTGACTGGTGCATTGCATAACCCAAATAGCATCCTTTTGAAAGCATATGTACCATAGATGCAGGTGAAGGTTGTATTTTCTTAATCATCGGGATGAATCAGTACTTGTTAGAATCCCAAATACCCATCCAGAAAATAGAAGTAATCATGATGAGCTAATCTTTCTAGAATTTGAGCAATAAATGGCAGAGGGAATTGATCCTTTCTGGTGATAGTCAATGCACATATGCCAACATATTACCGTTCTCATTGTCACTTCATCTCCGTCCTCTCCCCTTATCACTATCATTCCTCCTTTCCTAGGCACCACATGGATAGGGCTTACCTAGTTATTGTCACTTATCGGGTAAATGATCTCGGCATCCCACAGCTTAAGAACTTCATTCTTCACGATTTCCTTTAGCATTTGATTCAACCTCCTCTGTAGTTGATTTAAAGGTTTAGTTGTTTCTTTGAGATGTATTATGTGCATGCATAAGGTAGGGTTGATGTTACGACCCCACCTCCCGATAACCCCCAATTAAGGGAGACCGAGAGGTTGAAGATGCACCCATAACTTCCGGATCAAAGGTTCGACAATTAACCAAAAATAATTATCAAATTTTAACATACTATACTGAAAGCGGTAAGAAAATAAAACTTTTGCATACCTCTTAAAATTGGGATTTCAAAACTTCTATCCACACAGATACTGATCTATCTAATCCTCCTTTGCACTTTAATTCTCATTTAGTACCACATATGCCACTTTACTGTTTGTTCTTTTCATTGTACCTAAAACGCCGACAAATAAAACTTCGGTCAGCAAGAAGCTGGTATGTGGGGGAAACAATAATCATGCAAATATGTTAACAACGTAATCATTCAATTAATCATTTATCAACCAAGATTAGGTTTTAAGCCATACTACTCAATCCATACCTATCTACAACTCTGTGTTGTCCCTGTAAGGACTTATATAATACCTCTATAAAGGTAGAGTCGCATGGCACTACTCGAGGTAGCCCAATATCTAACTCAATGTGACTTGATGGTCCTACCTCAATGGTAGCCATGTACTAAGTCATCCATAGACCTGATGGATCTACCCAATAGGTAGCCATGTACTAGGTCTTCCATAGACCTGATGGACCTACCCAATAGGTAGCCATGTACTAGGTCAGCCATTAAGACACATAGGGGACCAGGATCTGAGCTAGTAGGCACATATATTATGTGATAGTCATATTCACATTATAGTTTGCATGAACTAAATTCATTCAACAGTTTATTTTAAGTCATCGGTGAAAATCTCGGAAAACCTCGGAAATCTATCTCGAGATATTCATAAGCGTAACCACATACCTGATTTGATGATTTCAGAAGCATTAAGAAAATCCAACCAAGCATGCAATCCAAGTAATTCAACAATCACATAATTCCTGAAAAGAATATGTACTCTATTTATTACACACTTTATCAAGAATCTACTTTATTGACTTGGATTCTCTTTCTAAGGTTTCTAACCTGCATTAAGGTTTCATTATTATTCATTAGGGTTTCTTAGATCAATTTCTCAAACTTTATCCCTTTTAGGTTAACAATCCCTAAAATACTCTTTTCCATTTATATGAACCTTAATTGCTCAATTATCCATTTTAATAGTCTTTTATACCCAAATAGACTTAGGATTATCACATCCCTATTTATTCATGGATTTGAACCATTAAAACAACTAAAAGGCATATTCATCTAAATTAGAGTTTTCAAGTTCATTAGTGCATAATCATGCATGAAACCCTAAATTAAACCAATTATATAAAAAAATCATCTTTTTAGATTCTATTCTCACTTTTATTAACAACAGGTTAATATCAACTTGAATTATCCAAATAATGTCATTAAGACCATTTACCATCAAATCTAAGGATTTTCCCTTAATTAAAACACTAAAGATGATAACTTTATGTACTTTTCCAATTTCAAGCATATAAACTCTAAATTAGACTAATCATGTGCAAAGTTCTTCCTTTTTGAACATAATGTATCTTTTTACATTTAACAGGTTAACATCAACTCTAATGATCCATTAAACCCTATTAAACACATTAATCATATCAAAATAAGGTTTCTTAATCTTTAATTAATCAAAGATGATAATTGGCACTACTTTTCGAATAGCATGCAAAATTAGGCTTCAAACCTAATTTCTTTGTGTTCCTCTCACTCTGAGGATCAATTTTCATATATAACTTGTTTTAATCCTAGTTACCAATCTTTAATTATGAATTTAACAAGATTTCACTTACCCGGCCAATCAGGACGCGCCACGTCACTCATCCCATGCAAAGCGCTCGATTTGGAAATATAACGGAATTACCGTTATACCCCCGCTTAAGTCAGTTCTTCTTTAACCCGCTGGGGGGCATACTCATCCAACGACTTTTGATCCTTCTTCTTCCTTGGGCTGAAGCAACAGGCCGCCCTAGCGGCCATTGCAGAGCTTCGCAGGTCGTTCCCCGCCGCCTCAGCGCTCGAGCTCCAGCCGAAACTCATCCCTTACCTCCGTCCACACCCCCCGCACTCCAGAAGGTTGCAAGCCCTGGCCGAGACCGCTTATCCCGTGGACTTCAAGCCAACGCTTCATTGCGGGCTTCCACTCCTTTTGTAGGTGCCGCCTGAGGACGAGAGAGAGGAGGTGGTGGCGGATCCCTTTTGGGTAGTCGTGGGAGCGCCCTGCCTCCGACCAATCTACTCACAAACTCGTCGTTTCTCTATGGATAGGACTAAGCCCCCGTTAGGGTTTTACGTGCAAGAACAAGAAAGAAAGGTGCGTGGAACTCTCCTTTTCGCTTAGCCACGGGCTTTTTCCTTTATATAGGAGGGTAGCCATGCCCCAGCATGCTTGCCCACGATTATACAAGGCCTCTTTCCAATTGGGATATGATTCCTTCAATGAGAAGAAGCCTTCTCTCTCTCTTCTTTAACCATTAATATTCCTTTTACATAATAGGATTTCGAAAATTACTCCACTTATATTCTTTGCACTTGCCTTTTAATTGATTGACACAAAAATATATTCTCCTCAAGTAGGAAATACTCCTTTTTAATAAAATCACATAATTCTATTAATTATGTAGTCCCATTATCTTTTATTTTGCAAATTTGGCATTTTCTCTTTCTTTCCTCTTTATTGGGGATCCTTGGACCCTAAGAAACTCTATTATTTAGAAATTCTTTTCCAAGGATATTTATTATCCTTCTAGATGCATCTTTATGTATTATTTCTCATTATCTTGTTTATTTCTCATTAAAATATTTCTTTTTGAGGATTTCTCTTTATTTCTCTTTTATTTTCCTCATTGGTATTCCTTTTATCATTAGTAATCCTTGGGATACGAAATTCCACAAAGGATCTCCTAATTACACCTTTTCCCACTTATTTCCAACATTTTAACATTATTTTCAATCTCTTTCTTATTAAAGAAATACTTAATTAAACTTTTCTTTTCTTATTGCCTCTTTATGCAACTTTGGACTCCTTGGTACCCAAGGAACCCCAAAGGCACGAAATCCTCTTTGGATTTGCCTTCTAGAGGTTTCCACATTATTCTTTTCTCAAATATTCAATTATTCATTACTAATTGAATTTTCTTTATTATTTGGGCCCAATAGCCAATAAATCCCACAACACAGACATCAAGGCTATTGTAAACAAAATCTATGTATTCAAAACAAATTATACCATTCTTTGTTCAATTATCCTTAATATGAGAAATTGCATTTCTCACCAATTGAACCCAAAAATTGGGGTTGTAACAGTTGAGGCCTCTAATGTCTTCTACTTAATACCCTATAACCTTTTTATGCAATTTGAACTCCTTTAGCAACCTTTTTATCTGATCATCTATCAAGTTAGTATTAACGATCACATGAATCCTCTCTTCTTTGTCTAGGAATTCAATTTCAACCCTTTTGAAAATAGTTTCAATTCTACCTTTGGTTTTGGTGCTCTCTTTTCTTCAGGTGTTTGCTCAAGTGAGGCATACTTTGCGGTCTCAAAAGTTTCTTCATCCTCACTGAGTTCTTCTTCAGGTTGATTTAGGTAATCCAATATCTCTACGACTTCTGGGTCTTCCACTGTAGGGTCTGGACTATTCAAGGCTCGCATGAGGGGATCAACAATCGCCTTGTCCCCTTACACCTCTTCACAGTATTGATTGTAGCTATCCATAAATTAAATTGACTCAAAGAGAGACGGTCCTCTCATAGCATCTCGTACTCAGAATTCGATGTGATCATCCCCTACGTGCAAAGTAATGATTCCTTTTGCTACATCTATTAGAGCCCTTCCAGTTGTGAGAGGAAAGTTCTCCCAAATATCATCAACACTTAGAGTCCTCGACTGCGTCGATCACTACTATGTCACATGGTATGAAAAATTGTCCGACCCATATCGGAACATCCTCTACTATTCCCACGGGTCTTGTAAAGGTGTGATCAGCTAATTCGATTCTCATGCCCGTCTTTACCATATCCGTTAACGTGATCCTTTGTGCTAGAGTCAAGGTCATAAGACTAATGCTTGCTCCCAAATCAGCTAATCCCTTCCTTTCCACATTGTATCCGACACAGAAGGGTATATTGAATGCCCCTGGATCTCTCTTTTTGATTGGTAATTCAGCTTGAACAAAGGCACTTGACACTTTTTCCAATTGCACGGTCTCAACGTGGTCTCCTCTTTGTCTCTTTGTGATTAAGTCCTTAAAGAATTTTGCATATGTTGGCATCTCTTCAATTGCATCGAGAAACAGGACATCCAGGTGGAGCTTCTATACTGCTTCCATAAATTTCTCATACCTCTTCTTTAAATGTGCCTTGATCAGTTTGTAGGTAAAGTGAACTCTTAGGGCATAAGGATTTCTCTTCACAAGAACTTCTCTGATAGGATTCCTTCTTCTTTTCACCATTTTCTTCTTCTTGGTTGTCTTCAGCTGACCCTTGTCCCTTGGGCTCTTCTGGTGTAATCACCTTGTCAGATTGTTTTTCACCACAGCTTCTTTCTTCTTTAGTGTTGTTAGTGCTAGGGTCTTCCAACATCCTCCCTGATCGAAAAATGGCCATCTTAGCAATCTCTGTATTTGACGGGATCTTCCCCGAAGGGTTTTTCATAAGTTCTGCTATTTGGGCAAGCTGTTGATCAATCTGCCTTTGATGGGTTTGCATGTCTGCCATCTGAGTTTGCATTGTAGTTAACACTCTTGTATTGGTGATGGCACTTTGGACAAGTTGGTCATTTACTGAAGCTTGCCTCTTTACAAAGTCAAAAAAATGAGCAATCATGTCAGTTGGGTTGCTATCCTTGGCCTGGCTCGATCCTTGTCCCTATCCTTGACCTTGTCGACTCATATTTTTATTTTGACTCTGATAGCTATTTTTGTTTGTCTGATAACTAGTAGTTCTAGTATATTGAGTCAATCCTCTCTTCTCGAATCTTGGAGGTTGTTTAGATGAATTACTTAGTTGATGAACATTTTCAGCAGCTTCTTTGTTGTTGTAGTTAAATCCAGGATGATCAGGTCGTTTGAAATTGGCATAAGAGACATTTTTTATTTCTTCCTCACTTTCATTTTCTTCATTCTCTTTCGGCCGTGTATATATACAATTGTCAACTCCATGCCCTCCTTCTCCGCGTGTAAGGCATTTCATGACATTCTATGTGTGTTTCTTGCCCTTACCCCTAGTGTCTTTTAATTGTTTGACATTGGTAGCGATTTTCTGAATCTAAGCTGTAATGGTTTCCAAAGCCTTAGCTTCGATTGATGGTCCTTCAGATCCCGCCTTCTTAGTTGATCCTCTATCATTTCTCTCATATTCCATGTTTTCTTACAGTGCAACCATGTTATCGATGGTCTTCATAGTTTTGCTCAATTTCTTACCATGAAAGTCACTTCCGGCGGCTGCATTCAGTGAAGTTTTTTATGTGGGAGTTAGCCCGTTGTAAAAAGTGGTTATCAGAAATCCTTTACGGTAGTTATGGTGGGGGCAATCTCTCTAGTATTCTAGAAAATGTCACCATGCCTTGTGAAGGTTCTCCCCTAGTTTTTATGCAAAAAAGGTGATCTTTTTCATATTACAGATAGTTCTTTCAATGGGATAAAATTTAGTGACAAAAGCATATGTAAGGGGTCTCCATCCATATATGGACTGGTGGGGCAAGTTAAGGTACCAGGATAAAGCTTTATCTTCAAGAGAGAAATTGAATCATTTGCAATATATGACTTCTTGGGGCATTCCCCTCATCTTGATGGTATCATAGATGTTTTTGAAGGCATTAAGATGATGGTACGGATTTTCACTCCTTGAGTTACCATGGAAGGGCTTGTTCTAGATCATCGAGATTACAGTGGGTTTCAACTCAAAATTAGATGCATTGAAGTGCAGGATGATAATTGGGCATCTTGACTCATTAGCTCTAGTCGCGGCTAACTGTCTAAGAGTTTTTCCTTCCTCATCATCTTCACTCTCACTATTCTTGTCATCACATTCACATTCATTTTTGCGTTCATGCTCCTGGTAATTCTTATGATGCCTTCTACGGTGATGGTGATGTTGTTCTTCCTCACATCTCTCTTCCTCAAAATGACAACCATCAGAATGATAGTCTTCTCTTTCTTCATGTGTCTCATGTGGCGGTGGGTTGTGTTGAACCCTTGCATTTTGATCGTCCCCAGTAAGACTGTTGTCCACACAAGGCGGCATGGTGACTTGAAGTTAAGGTGAAGAATTGAACGGATTTTCTTCCCTCCAGGTTCCCTGAATAGACCACACATGTGAGTTAGAAAAATTAGACATGTTAAAACGAACTATTTTACTTAATCGTAGGGTAGCAAATTTAAAGTTTTGGTGCAGTCAAGCTTATGCTAAGCTTGAGGCACGGGAGTATAGTCAGTGGACTCATGTGCTTAACAATACCGTTTTGCCTTGTCCCCAGAAATGATGCCAAAAGTTGACCGGCCTAAATCGCATGTCCCAAATGGAGTGGATCCAGAGTAGTCAGACTTTTAAGATTGTAACCCGACACTCAAGCCCCCACAACTATTATACGGGGTTCGATGTAGTATTCGGGGTCGAACCACAATGACATGGTTAGTAAGTGTTAAGTACACAGAGTATCACACTCTTACACTCCAAACGAACAGGTGGGTAAAAAGGGGTGTTCCCCCGGGAATGATGATGCACCAGACAAAACAAAGAAAGGCAAAAGAAAGAAAAATGAAGCAAGAGAAAAATATTAAACAAGCGGTAAGAAACAAAGATATGGAAGGAAACTTGGCTCAAGTTTCACCTACTAAGGTCTCTCACCAACATGAAAAACTTGCATCCCCTTCATATACTCCTATAGAGATTACAAGCAATCATGAAAAACATTTATTCCCTCCTCTCTCGAGATTAGGATAGATCGGGTTTTTTACGTAGCCTCTCTCTCAAGATGACAGACCAACAACCATGAAGTGAAACATATGACCATTAGCTTTAGCATTCCAACACTTTCATGCATTCATATTACATAACACTAGATAAGGTTGGTACTATTCTTTTGAGGTACCAACTATCAAACATCACAAGATGGTAGCTAAGCATGCCAGTGAAGCATTAAAAACAAGAGTATGGAGATAATCTTGACAAGAGCATGTTTATATTCAAAGGGGAGAAAGAATATACATGTTGGGAGAGCCTCAGTGGCTACTCCCAACCAAGTTGGATGTTTAGCCACACATGTTTATGGGAAGCATAAAGACGTCACAAAATGATAGATGCATCAATAACCACAAAGAGGAAGAGTACAACGTGATAAAGATGATATATCTAGATAGAGAAAGAAGATGGTAATACACCAACTATACTTCTTCAAATCTAGATCTGGAGTGGGCGTTGTGGCGACAGCTTCTTCCTTTGAAGAAGAGGGCAATCAGTCATCTCTCTCCTCTGAATTTTGTCTTCAGGGATCCCAGACTGATGGGTATGGATGTGGGTGACTCTGGAGTTTGGTATCACTTTGTGGTCCTTGATGATCTCATGATTTGACATGTCGAGGTGGGGTCTATTTAAGTAACATCCCTGACCTAGATTATGCTTTAACCCTAGATGTTTTGTTTAAGAAAGATAATTATATGCTTGGTCTTATCTTTTGAAAAGTAATTAAGGCTCAGGAGGAACTTATGTTTCAATTTTAGTACTTTTTGAATAATGTTGAAAACAATGTTTTGCCCATTTTGGACTAAAGTGCAAATTACCCAAGTTGAGGGGTTAACTTGCAAATGTTACATGATAAAATGTTCCTAAGGTGTTGAAGCATCATAAGAATAAAAATAATGCAGAGGTATGGCTTGTGGAAGCCTGAGCACCAAGAAAGAGCTTATTAAACAATGTTTGTGCATTAAAACCTAGTTTTGGTATAATGTGCAATTTACCCAAAACCTAGGGTTCAATATGCAAAATACCACTTCTAGAGAGTCCCTAATGTTTCTTGGTATCAATTAGAGACAAGAAAATCAGAGGAGTGTCTCATTTCAATCTCTTTGGGGGAGAGAGAATCTTGATATTAAAATAATCAAGATTTAAGCATAATTGAAACCATAATTCAATTTAATGCAAAAATAAATATATTAATGGAAGTGCCCTTCAACCAAAAATGTGATGGTTGAATTTATATAAGTATGGACGTCCTTTTGCCTTGTAATGGCACCGAAATATCTAAAGTGAGTGGAGAGCCCACTCACATTAGTTAAAGAAAAAGTAATGTCCACTAATTTTTAGATATTATTATTAAATTGATTAAGGTGCTTAATTGTTTTCTTTTAAACTCATGGATAAGAAGAGGATTTCGCGGGGGAGGATGATGACTTCGTATGCAAGGAAGTGAGGGGGATAAGTGGCACCAATTTAGGGAATTGAAGGATTTTTATAACACTTTCTCTCTCTTGAATTTCCCTTATATACATTCCATTCTTTCACCCCACATGAAAGGCTTTTTCGACTCTTCTATCTTTCCTTGCTTTGGCAAAAAACAAGGGATCTTAGGAGCAACAGGAGGACGTACCCCAACCTGTAGGTAAGCTCCTTAATCATCTTCAACCTTGATTTCATGGTGGAAAGCGAAATTCAATGCTTATTTTCTTCTTTTCTCCATTCAATCTTCAACTTTAGCCATTCTTTTCACTCAAAGACTTGAGGACGGACCTTGGTAAGTTGATAAAGCTTCATTCACCATTAAATACGTGAATCTTGAAGCTTGGATTCAACTTTTAAGGCGGGTTATATAACTTAAACCCTTAAATGTTATTATTGATTTCACTTCTTCATCATATGTTGAATCTTTCTTCTTTCCCGAAATTCCTTTTGATTAGTTGATGAAATCACTATAAGAATCACAGTAATTTTCGAAGGTTTGAAGCTTGAAGATGATGATGTCATCTTATCACATACCTCAATAAATATCATGAGGAAATGATTTTTAATTTTGATGACCAAACGGTCTCAAGACCGTTTGGTGATCAAACGGTCTTAAGACCGTTTGAGGGTAAACGGTCTCAAGACCGTTTGAGGTCAAACGATCTCAAGACCATTTGGGGTCAATTGCTGGTATGGATGGATGAATATCCAATGGTTCCAATTGATCTAATCACAATGATTACGGTAATGGATGATCCATTGATTTCAAACCCTAATTGATTGATTGAAGAAACCCTAAATTGATTCAAACGTTTTCAAGGTGGAATGGACCAAACGGTCTCAAGACCGTTTGAGGGAAAATGATCTCAAGACCGATTGAGGTCAAATGGTCTCAAACTATTTGGAGGTCAAGGGCTATGATGGATGGTTGGAAATCCAAGGGTTATAATTTGATGTACCCTCAATGGTCCAATTGATGAATGACTCAATGAAGCAAACCCTAATTTATTGGTTGAAGGAAACCCTAGATGATCCTTTCGGTTTCAAGGTAGTTTGGACCAAACTGTTTTGAGACCATTTGGGTCCAAACGGTCTTGAAACCATTTGGAATCAAATGGTCCTCAAACCGTTTGAGATCAAACGGTCTCAAACCATTTGGAGGTCCAATCGGTTTCAAGGTTGATTTATCCAATCGATTTCAAATGTTGATGGGTCCAATCGGTTTCAATGTACATGTGATCAAACGATTTCAAGGGTTGAGTACCCAAATGATTTCAAAACTATTTGGAGGGCAAACAGTCTCAACCCTAGATGCCCAAACGGTTTCAAAACCATTTGGAGGGCAAACGGTTTCAAAACCGTTTGGAGGTTGAGGGGTCAAAACCGTTTGGAGGTTCAATGCAACCAATACCGTTTGAAGACCTAATGTGATGAAAGATCAATTAACCCCATGAATATTAATGATGTATATCAAAGATAATTACAATGGTTGTACCTTTAAGGTACTAGGGTGATTAGTACCCTTAGAGGGGTTAACCTTTGATGCTTATGGAAGCAATATCTCAATACTCTATGCTAACCCTAAATGTATGTACTTGAATGAAGGGTTGACCTAATATAATCAAGCCTAAAGTAATCAACATCCTAGAGAGGATGAGAGAGAGAGGAATTCATACATGTATAATAATCATGTAGTGGTTAAGCCTCAACACTTTCAACATGAATAAAATATGTAATTAGGGTATGATCCTTGATAAAGAGATCATGAAACCCTAATCGAGAAGGTTGATGACCCTAACCCTAATTTAGGGCAATGCTAGGTGAAACCCTAATCTAGGGTAATGGTGTAACCCTAATCTAGGGTGATGATATGAGAAATCCCAATTCAGGGTAATATAATGAAAAACCCTAATTTAATAGGATGCTTCATGAAACCCTAATTTCGGGTAAAGTTACATGAAACCCTAATTTGAGGAAAAGTTATAAGGAACCTTAATTCAAGATAATGATGTGGGAAACCCTAATCTAGGGTGATGCCATGTGAAACCCCAACATAGGGTGATGCCATGTGAAACCCCAACATAGGGTGATGCCATGTGAAACCCCAACATAGGGTGATGTTATGTGAAACCCTAATATAGGGTGATGTTATGTAAAACCCTAATTGATAAAGAGGGGAACCCTATTCCTAATAATGGAGTAGTGAATAATATATTGGTAGGTAAAACACCTAAAGTGGTTGATAATAGATAACCTTATATCAATAATGCCTTAACCCGAGATGAGTCCATATTATTGATAATGGTTGAATAATTCAAATGAGTGACTTATAACCAATACATTACATGATAAATGTGATGAACTGGTGTATAAAGTATTAGGATGGGAAATACCCTAATACAAGATAAGTTGATGAACTTAAGTAAGTTACAAGTGATGAGGGAAGTGATACATCAAGACATGATAGATATCACATTCAGCACCTCAAGGTTGATACACCTTGATGTACCCTAAATCCAATATACCTGAATGAGTAACACATGAGTGTCATGACAATTGTTACATTGAGATGTAATGCACTTTGATAAGTGTAGGCTAACATACCTTAAGAAAACGTTAAGCCAAGTTAATAAAATATGATGTAATCATATTCCGGTAAAGATGAGAGAGGAACTCATATCTTGTGTTGATAATTCATTTAATGATAAATGATAAGAATAAATAAGTATGATTGAATACTTATGATATCAATGTTGGCTCATGGATGTGTGGAGCAATGAATTAGTGTTTTATCATTAATAAATATGATCTTGAAAAACCTAAATGGTTAATAATGGAAAACCCTAACCCTAATGAAGGGTGATGATATGTAAGAGAAACCCCAATCGATAAGAAAGGGAAACCCTAACCCTAATGATGGGAAGGTTGTAATTCTTTTATTGCATAAACCTTGTAAGGCATGTTAAATACTTGAATAAAAGTATAATGATCAATGGCCTTGTGAGCCATGTGAATAAGTTGTTACCTAGTGAGAGGTGACAAGATGTGCAATGGCCTTGTGAGCCATGTGAATAAATTGTTACCTAGTGAGAGGTGACAAGATATGAAATGGCCTTGTCAGCCATGTGAATAAGTTGTTACCTATTGAGAGGTTACAAGATGTAATGGCCTTGTGAGCCATGTGATAATTTGTTGCCTAGTGAGAGGTGACAAGATACTTAATGGGCCTTGTGAGCCATGTGAGATGTTTGTGTAACAAGTACCCTGTATACCTTGGTCAGATGACCTGAAGGTAATAGTTACCTGATAAGTGGTAACCATGTTCAGTGATGAACTAAGGGTTTGAATACCCAGATCCAGTAAACATGATGATGATGTTGAGGGATGTGAATTCCCAGAAATGAGATAAGGGATTGAGATCCCAATGTTTTATAAAGTTTTGAAAAGTACTTGATATATGTATTATACTTTTCTGTGTAGCATATGTTATAATAATTCTTGTTTGAAACTTGATTGATGCTAAAAGAATACGATAATGTACTTAATTAACCAAGTGAAATCTCATCATGTAGTGCCCTGGCCATAGATCCATCAACGTCAGAATTTGCTGAATGGTGAAACGGGTTGCTCCGTGGCATAACATGGAGGGCATATTTTTGAATATGTGGGGGTGATGGGCGTGAATATCCTTACGCCCTAATGAAGGAATTGATGTGAGATAAACATTAAATCTCTCAATCCTTCATTATATATGTCAGGATGGATGTATCACTAATCTCCCGATGTCGGGATGGATGTATCAAGAATCTTCCGATAATGTTAATGCTAGATCGATGTGAGATAAACATGAAATCTCTCGATTGCGAAGAGAGTACAGCCGCCATTGTAACTCTATAGATAAGTTTCCAGTATACCCTGGAAAGATATTTAGCAGAGACACAAGATGTCCTGCATTTTGTACTCACACTGGCTGAGGAGGATGAGGTCATGGAAATCCAGCTCTTCCTTGACCAATGTATGGCACCGATTTTGACTTCGTAATGGTCGGTTGGAGTATGAGCGGTATACCTCATCTCCTCAGGGCTTAAGTATGATTGTAAAATGTAATCATTCGTGTAGTGTATTTGCTTAAGGTTGAAATACGAGAATCATTGGTTGATGTAACCTTGCTTAGTATATCCTATATGGATAAATGTTATACATGTTCTTCGTTTCCTTATTGGATAAGTGACATGTTGCTTTATCAAGTTATAGTTGAAATGCTTTGAATAAGAATATTGCTCTAATCTGTTTGGACATTGATTTATCTGTTGTTGAATATATATGATTCCTCTGCTCAGTTTTATTCTATTAAACTGCAATAATAATGTTTCTGGAAGACAGTTATATCTCTCGTTGGGACAATTTTAATTGTCTCACCCCTGTGGGATCCAACATTTTTAGGTAGATGCGAACAAGGAGGCAGGAACCATACAGAAAGGAAAGGACAGTAACATCAGGGACATCAGTAACATCTCAGGTGGAGATACTCACTGTCGTGTCTTGTAGATATGAGTCCTATGTGTCGTCTTTGTACTCTCAGGTCCTAGGAGTCAGTACTTAGTGTTTTTATAATCAATCTGAGATTTTGGCTTGAATGCCTTGAGGTTTTGTGTTGCTTGTAGACTTAACAGAGCAATTGATGTATATAATCCTCGAGAAGAGATGGTACATGTTATATACTTATGAACCAGGATGTAAATAAAATACATTGGTTCTTGATAAAAGAGTTTTCCTGTGTTTGGATATCTTTGTAAATGGTTTTAATTTTTAGTGATTTTCAGTAATCCGCTGTTAATGATCACTTCCTCTTAGTTAATGAAGTTTTGTTCGAACGGTATGTCACAGTTTGGTGGTATCAGAGCTTAAGGTTCGCTGAGTCTATAGATACATAGGACTAAGGTGTTGAGTATGTGTTAGTGTCCTCCAGTGTACCCTATAGTGACTTCTTCTTATGCAGAGTAAAGGGTAAAGTTTATAATTGACTGGAGAACATGAGACACACATTGCTGAAAACAATGTTGTTGCACCAAGAGAGGGTGCAAGGGATCTGGCCAGAGAAGAACAAGTGCCTGAGAATTCCCATCATGACCCGATCAGGATAGAAAATCTTATGTTTATGCTCTTGATGGGCAGGTTAGGACAACAGTGATGCATATAGTAGAATGGATACTAGCATTACAACTTAGGTTACCAGTCCTCAATGTAGAAACTTGGGGTTCTTAAAGGGTTCATAAATGACAAAGTCATGTTGGAATAGTGGAAAATGTGGGAAGCATTAGCATATGGCAAGAAAATAGACTCTGCCATAAGTATAGACAGATAGTACATCTGTGATGGTAATACCCAAGAAGGGGAAATAAGCTGAGAATTAAGGAAAGGTCTCTACAATTCTAGAGACATTTTCCTAAGTTGTTCTAAAAATCCAAAGCTTTTGGTGACACCGGTGCAATAAATGCCTAGTGCACCAGGGCAGTATCACTATGTAAAGACAAAAGTCCTAACTTTCCACCTGTGAGAACCCATGTCTTAGCCTTTACATCGGTAATAAGACCGATAAGACCATGGTACGAGGACAAGACATGTTATAGATATGGACATGTTGAGCATATTAAACTCTATTGTTTAATAAGAAGGGAGGAAATGACCCAACAACTGAGGTAGACTTGATAGGGCTTACGAAATTTATAGCCCAATAACGTAAAAAGGCAAGAACAACAACATGAAATAGCTAGACTCTATGTGTTGAGTCAACCTAAAGCGGTGGATGACCGCGAGGGGTAACAGTCAGATAGAGCTTTTTCATTTTGATATGCCTTATTTTGATGTTATCTGATAATCATAAGAAGGATTTATGTTATTGAATTACTTATTGATTGCCCAATGAGGACATAGGGAAGAAATGATGAGAACTAGAATTTATATCATGTTCAGTATTCTTTTAAATGCTCTATAATTACTCTTATCTATGTGAAAGAGGATAAGATATAGAAGTGATGCCTGGAGAAAGTCCAGGAATGTTAAATCATGTGTTGGTGATGATATGAAAAGTAAGGAATATGATAGTACATAAAGTGCATACTACCTAATCTCAGTACTTGTATACCCTGGCCAGGTATATAATTATTGGAGATAGGGCAAGTATGGAACTCTTAGATTGTTATCTTTTTTATTACTCTGATCAAGTAGTCATTCTGAGACAATCTAGAGAGTATAATGAAACTAGAAAAAAATTGGTATGGACATTTGTATCACATACTAAGTGCATTAAATGAAATCTGAGATGATCTCAGATCAATCTATATGTATGAGGAAATGAAAAGTATAATCCTCATGATAAAAGAATGAGGACAAGGGAGATGATCCCTGTCTGATAAAGCCTATGTGTATAGTAAAGATCTTTTCCCATAATGTGAAAATGGGAAATGTGATAAAATCACAAAATGTTCATAAACATGTTAGATAATAACAAAGAAACGAGTGATGACATGTAATCAACCTTATAATCCCTATGCTAATGGCAAGGAAACTATGATGAAATAAGAGTAAATGACTCATGAGCAATTGAAAGTTCATGTTATAATTAGAGGAGATGATAATCCCTTCTCTTTGATAAACAATCTTGGGTGATGATGAGGTGATAAGAGGAATATGTTTCTTTATGTTCTTTCCTCTTAGGGACATGGCAATCAAGTGAGTACTATGACACTTATTGATGTGCATGGATTGGAAATAATCTAATGATGGATACTTAGAAAAGTATCAGTTCGTCTTGGACTTTGGTTCCACAATAAAGATATGTGTAATAAATAATGTTCCAAAGATGAAAGAAAGATCCTTTTATATGCGTGACTTTGGTAATAACAACAGAGGGATGGGAATGATGAAGATGTGATGTGTTTTTGACACATGTGATGGATACCAAGGTAAGAAATTCTGGTATCTAAGAAGTATCAGGTGATATGGCAATGTAAAAACATAACTCCTAATTAATATGATTAATGTTGGTTACCTGGAATGGCCAACTGTGAAATCAGTCTAATTACATAAAATAGTATGAACATCACATGTTAGGGGTTTATGCTCTGCATAAACATAACATCGACAAGAATGTACTAATTGAAGGAACAATTGTAAAATCATTGTGGAAAAAGCTTATCAAGCTAAAAAATAATTCCTCAGAATACCCCTATCTATATCTGTTAAGGAAACTTATATATATAACATCTAAAGATACCTCTAAGAAAAGTGTTACCTGACATAGAGTTGACTCTACAATCAATAATGAAAAGAAACAGTAGAGTATGTGTCATGTATGACAGGTTCTATGATAACCCTGTATGAAAGAACTTTGTGTTGATCAAAGTTATATTACATCTCCATGACATTAAGAAGTAGGTGGAGGCTTGATGATATGATGAATAAATAATATCTGCCTTCCTTTATCTGGGATTTCAGGGACAAAATCCTTGTTAGGGGTTTATAATTATAACATCCCTGACTTGGGTTATGCTTTAACCCTATATGTTTTGTTTAAGAAAGATAATTATATGTTTTTTATTATCTTTTGAAAAGTAATTAAGTCTCAAGAGGAACTTATGTTTCAATTTTAGTCCTTTTTGAATAATGTTGAAAACAATGTTTTGCCCGTTTTGGACTAAAGTACAAATTACCCAAGTTGAGGGGTTAACTTGCAAATGTTATATGATAAAATGTTCCTCAAGTGTTGAAGCATCATAAGAATGAAAATGATGAAGAGGTATGGCTTGTGAAAGCCTGAGCACCAAGAAAGAGCTTATTAAGAAATGTTTGTGCATTAAAACCTAGTTTTGGTGTAATGTGCAATTTACCCAAAACCTAGGGTTCAATATGCAAAATACCACTTCTAGAGAGTCCCTAATGTTTCTTGGTATCAATTAGAGATAATAAAATCATAGGGGAGTCTCATTTGAATCTCTTTGGGGGAGAGAGAATCTTGATATTAAAATAATCAAGATTTAAGCATAATTGAAACCCTAATTCAATTTAATGCAAAAATAAATATATTAATGGAAGTGCCCTTCAACCAAAAATGTGATGGTTGAATTTATATAAGTATGGACGTCCTTGTGCCTTGCAATGTTACCAAAATATCTAAAGTGAGTGGAGAGCCCACTCACATTAGTTAAAGAAAAAGTAATATCCACTAATTTTTGGATATTATTATTAAATTGATTAAGGTCCTTAGATGTTTTCTTTTAAATTCATGGATAAAGAAGAGGATTTCGAAGGGGAGGATGATGGCTTCTTATGCAAGGAAGTGAGGGGGATAAGTGGCACCAATTTACGAAATTGAAGAATTTTTATAACACTTTCTCTCTCTTGAATTTCCCTTATATACATTCCATTCTTTCACCCACATGAAAGGCTTTTTCGACTCTTATATCTTTACTTACTTTGGCCGAACACAAGGGAGGTTAGGAGCAATAGGATAACGTACCCCAACCTGTAGGTAAGCTCCTTAATCATCTTCAACCTTGATTTCATGGTGGAAATCGAAATTCAATGTTTATTTTCTTCTTTTCTCCATTCGATCTTCAACTTTAGCCATTCTTTTCACTCAAAGACTTGAGGAGGGACCTTGGTAAGTTGAGAAAGCTTCATTCACCTTTTTATTAGTTGATGAAATCACTATAAGAATCACAGTAATTTTTGAAGGTTTGAAGCTTGAATATGATGATGTCATCTTAGCACACACCTCAATAAATATCATGAGCAAACGATTTTCAATTTTGATGACCAAACGGTCTCAAGATCGTTTGGTGATCAAATGGTCTCAAGACTATTTGAGGGTAAATGGTCTCAAGACTGTTTGAGGTCAAACGATCTCAAGACCATTTGGGGTCAATTGCTAGTATGGATGGATGAAGATCCAATGGTTCCAATTGATCTAATCACAATGATTACAATAATGGATGATCCATTGATTACAAACCCTAATCGATTGATTGAAGAAACCCTAAATTGATTCAAATGTTTTCAAGGTGGAATGGACCAAACGGTCTCAAGACCGTTTGAGGGCAAACGATCTCAAGACCGATTGAGGTCAAACGGTCTCAAACCGTTTGGAGGTCAAGGGCTGTGATGGATGGTTGGAAATCCAAGGGTTATAATTTGATGTACCCTCAATGGTCTAATTGATGAATGACTCAATGAAGCAAACCCTAATTGATTGTTTGAAGGAAACCCTAGATGATCCTTTCAGTTTCAAGGTAGTTTGGACCAAACTGTCTTGAGACCGTTTGGGCCCAAACGGTCTTGAAACCGTTTGGAATCAAACGGTCCTCAAATCGTTTGAGATCAAATGGTCTCAAATTGTTTGGAGGTCCAATCGATTTCAAGGTTGATTTATCCAATCGATTTCAAATGTTGATGGGTCCCATCAGTTTCAATGTACATGTGATCAAATGGTTTCAAGGGTTGAGTGCCCAAACGGTTTCAAAACCATTTGGCCTCAAATCATTTGAGATCAAATGGTCTCAAATTGTTTGGAGGTCCAATCGGTTTCAAGGTTGATTTATCCAATTGGTTTCAAATGTTGATGGGTCCAATCAGTTTCAATGTACATGTGATCAAACGGTTTCAAGGGTTGAGTGCCCAGATGGTTTCAAAACCATTTGGAGGGCAAACGGTCTCAACCCTAGATGCCCAAACGGTTTCAAAACCGTTTGGAGGGCAAACGGTTTCAAAACCGTTTGGAGGTTGAGGGGTCAAAACCGTTTGGAGGTTCAATGCAACCAATACCGTTTGAAGACCTAATGTGATGAAAGATCAATTAACCCTATGATTATTAATGATGTATATCAAAAATAATTACAATGGTTGTACCTTTAAGGTACTAGGGTGATTAGTACCCTTAGAGGGGTTAACCTTTGATGCTTATGGAAGCAATATCTCAATACTCTATGCTAACCCTAAATGTATGTACTTGAATGAAGGTTGACCTAATCTAATCAAGCGTGAAGTAATCAACATCCTAGAGAGGATGAGAGAGAGAGGAATTCATACATGTATAATAATCATGTAGTGGTTAAGCCTCACCACTTTCAACATGAATAAAATATGTAATTAGGGTATGATCCTTGATAAAGAGATCATGAAACCCTAATCGAGAAGGTTGATGAGCCCTAACCCTAATTTAGGGCAATGCTAGGTGAAATCCTAATCTAGGGTAATGGTGTAACCCTAATCTAGGGTAATGATATGAGAAATCCCAATTTAGGGTAATATAATGAAAAACCCTAATTTAAGAGGATGCTTCATGAAACCCTAATTTTGGGTAAAGTTACATGAAACCCTAATTTGGGGAAAAGTTATAAGGAACCTTAATTCAAGATAATGATGTGTGAAACCCCAACATAGGGTGATGCCATGTGAAACCCCAACATAGGGTGATGCCATGTGAAACCCCAACATAGGGTGATGCCATGTGAAACCCCAACATAGGGTGATGTTATGTGAAACCCTAATATAGGGTGATGTTATGTAAAACCCTAATTGATAAAGACGGGAACCCTATTCCTAAAAATGGAGTAGTGAATAATATATTGGTAGGTGAAACACCTAAAGTGGTTGATAATGGATAACCTTATACCAATAATGCCTTAACCCGAGATGAGTCCATATTATTGATAATGGTTGAATAATTCAAATGAGTGACTTATAACCAATACATTACATGATAAATGTGACGAACTGGTGTATAAAGTATTAGGATGGGAAATATCCTAATACAAGATAAGTTGATGAACTTAAGTAAGTTACAAGTGATGAGGGAAGTTATATATCAAGACATGATATATATCACATTCAGCACCTCAAGGTCGATACAACTTGATGTACCCTAAATCCAATATATTTGGATGAGTAACACATGAAGAGTGTCATGACAATTATTACATTGAGATGTAATGCACTTTGATAAGTGTAGGCTAACATACCTTAAGAAAAGGTTAAGCCAAGTTAATAAAATATGATGTAATCTTATTCTGGTAAAGATGAGAGAGGAACTCATATCTTGTGTTGACAATTTATTTAATGATAAATGATAAGAATTAATAAGTATGATTGAATACTTATGATATCAATGTTGGCACCTGGATGTGTGGAGCAATGAATTAGGGTTTGATCATTAATAAATATGATCTTGAAAAACCAAAATGGTTAATAATGGAAAACCCTAACCCTAATGAAGGGTGATGATATGTAAGAGAAACCCTAATCGATAAGAAAGGGAAACCCTAACCCTAATGATGGGAAGGTTGTAATTTTTTTATTGCATAAACCTTGTAAGTCATGTTAAATACTTGAATAAAAGTATAATGATCAATGGCCTTGTGAGCCATGTGAATAAGTTGTTACCTAGTGAGAGGTGACAAGATGTGCAATGGCCTTGTGAGCCATGTGAATAAGTTGTTACCTAGTGAGAGGTGACAAGATGTGCAATGGCCTTGTGAGCCATGTGAATAAGTTGTTACCTAGTGAGAGGTGACAAGATGTAATGGCCTTGTGAGCCATGTGATAATTTGTTGCCTAGTGAGAGGTGACAATCTGTTATAATAATTCTTGTTTGAAACTTGACTGATGCTAAAAGAATACGGTAATGTACTTAATTAACCAAGTGAAATCTCATCATGTAGTGCCCTGGCCATAGATCCATCAGTGTCAGAATTTGTTGAATGGTGAAACGGGTTGCTCCGCGGCATAACTCGGAGGGCATATTTTTGAATGTGTGGGGGTGATGGGCGTGAATATCCTTACGCCCTAATGAAGGAATTGATGTGAGATAAACATTAAATCTCTCAATTCTTCATTATATATGTCGGGATGGATGTATCACTAATCTCTCGATGTCAGGATGGATGTATCACGAATCTTCCAATAATGTTAATGCCGGATTGATGTGAGATAAACATGAAATCTCTCGATTGCAAAAAGAGTACAGCCGCCACTGTAACTCTATAGAGAAGTTGCCAGTATACCCCAGAAAGCTATTTAGTAGAGACACAAGATGTCCTGCATTTTGTACTCACACTGACTGAGGAGGATGAGGTCATGTAAATCCGGCTCTTCCTTGACCTATGTATGGCACCGATTTCGACTTCGCAATGGTCGGTTGGAGTATGAGCGGTATACCTCATCTCCTCAGGGCTTAAGTATGATTGTAAAATGTAATCATTCGTGTAGTGTATTTGCTTAAGGTTGAAATACGAGAATCATTGGTTGATGTTACCTTGCTTAGTATATCCTAGATGGATAAATGTTATACACGTTCTTTGTTTCCTTATTGGATAAGTGACATTTTGCTTTATCAAGTTATAGATGAAATGCTTTGAATAAGAATATTGCTCTAATATGTTTGGACATTGATTTATCTACTGTTGAATATCTATGATTCCTCTGCTCAGTTTTATTCTATTAAACTGCAATAATAATGTTTCTGGCAGAGAGTTATATCTCTCACTAGGATAATTTCAATTGTCTCACCCCCGTGGGATCCAACATTTTTAGGTAGACGCGGGAAAGGAGGCAGGAACCATACAAAAAGGAAAGGACAACAATATCAGGGACAACAGTAACATCTCAGGTGGAGATACTGACTATCCTGTCTTGTAGATATGAGTCCTATGTGTCATATCTGTACTCTCAGGTCCTAGGAGTCAATACTTAGTGTTTTTATAATCAATCTGAAATTTTGGCTTGAATGCCTCGAGGTTTTGTGTTGCTCATGTGTAGACTTAACAGAGCAATTGATGTATATAATCCTTGAGAAGTGATGGTGTTATGTACTTATGAACCAGGATGTAAATAAAATACATTGGTTCTTGATAAAAGAGTTTTCCTGTGTTTGGATCTCTTTGTAAATGGTTTTACATTTTAGTGATTTTCAGTAATGTTAATGATCGCTTCCTCTTAGTTAATGACGTTTTGTTCGAACGGTGTGTCACAATTTATAGATGATGCCCACTGACTTAACCTCTGGGCCGCAGTCGTAGTATGGCCTCGATCACGATATGGCCTCGGTTGCGACCTCCATCATGGTCGCGGTGTGCTGGCTATCTACCGCAATCGAGGGGGAGCCTCAATCGTGGTATGGACTCGACCGCGAGGCGTCGCCATGGTGGAGGACCGTGGTCATGGTGTGAAGAAGTGGGAATGGAGGCATCGACCGTGGCAGGGTCACTAGTATACAATATATCCACGATTGCGTCATTAACTGTGGTCGTGGCGTAGCATGACCCTACAAAAGTAAAAGATGTATGAATTTAAGATTTTAACACTAAGGCACCAAAATAAGTGGAGAAATCCATAAAAAGGTATGCTAGGGGAGGCATAAATCATATGCAAAAAGTACACAAAATCAGATGTTATCATCATCCCTGTAATCCTAGTTCTTGCTCTAGCTTTACTTTGTGCCTCCATAGCTCTTTGTCTCAATTCAACATGTCATATAAGAGTGATTTACAACATTTTTTCCCTAAGTTGATCAAAGATTGTCTCCTACCGTGAGACAACTATTTTGGGTATAACCATCTAACAACCATCAGTAACAAGATTTTGTGGTCATTCTCGACTTAGGTGACCTCGATGTTCCTCTCTAACTCATGTTGTAGGTTCTCACCAATGGTGGTTTGAGTGTAGTTTCTGTAACTTCCTGCCACATGGAAACACAACAAGCTAGATCATTAGAAGGTAAGAATTCTTACCTACAACCCATTTTGTTAATGGGTCAGTAAATCTTGGTTTTGCAGTTTGCTTCCTTTGATAGACTTCATAGATCAATGTACAACAAGGTCATGTTTCCATGAAGGGAACTAGGCTTAGATTTTAGATATCGGTGGAATATATCAATAACTTATTTTTAGGGTGTCTGAAGGTCTTGAGCGCCTTAGAGTGGTACTAGGTTAGTAGTTCACACATGCCAAGTTTGTTGACTAGTGCCTTGTTCTTTCCTTCCCATAGATTCTCTCCTTGTTAATACCTTTGTATTTTCATTCATTCTATTTTCTTGTAGGATTGGTAACTCTCGGGTTGAGCCTACAGTGGTTTTGGTTCCTCCAACATCTACTCCTAGCTTGAGAGACTTGTGTAGTCATTGATGTTGTTGATGCCTCATCCATCAAAGACAAGAAGGTCACAGTAAGCATGCTATTCACTTGAGCTTCTCCTTCCTACTTTTCTTTTTGTCATATGGGTACAATGGCAAATAGGTCATTTCTACACATGTATTGATATTATCCCATGATTTCCAGTACTCGTGGTTTCACCATCATGTCATTTCAATGTGACAAGAATTTAGTATATGATCTTGGGAATATCAGTCTTTATCTCAATATTTTATACTATAAAATCAATACATTAATAAATCTTATAAAATCAATATTCAATTAATCACACATAAAAATGCAAAATAAGTTCTGGAATCCTAATATTTTTTTGGTGTAAAAGCTCTCGACCTTATTTTTATATTTTTTGTAAAAAAAGAGTACAAAATCAGTGTCTAAGATGTTATTGATTTCTATACAAGAAGCTATGCAAGATATTAACATTGCAACACCTTCAAAAGAAAAACATAGGATTCAGAAGGACACCTCCTAGACAAGGAAAACAAACTAGCTCATAAGAATTGAATCAAGATGAATAGCATCCCAAAGCTTCTTTGTAGGTTTGTAGCAAGCATTCTGCACCCAAGCATTCCTCTCCTTCCATAAGGCATGAATCACCATTAAAGCAACCAGATGAGCACTAATAATGTCCCAAACAGTCAGATCCACAGTACAAGAAGGAATTGACAAAAAATTAACAAAACAACAAGCTTTTCTCCAGACACAACAACATAAGGGCAGCAGAACATAACATGAACAATATCTTCATAGGCAACCATACATAGAAAACAAACTGAAGCAATAGATATACATAGATAACAAACTAAAGGAATCCTAATATTACAAGTTATTATTTATTTTATCTAAATTGATAAATTTTAAATATCAATTTATGGGGTTTTAATATTTACTAGGATATTAGTCCTAATCTGATCTAGACTTGTTACTAGGTGTTTTGGTACCCTGATGTGAACCTAGACCTTATACGACTGAATATAAGGTATGTTCTTATACTCTGTTCCTTTTGGACATTATGATGATGAAACTGTTGGATCAATGGGCTCTAGAAGGGGGGGGGTTGAATAGAGCTTCACAAACTTCACAAAAGTGATTAGACCACCAAATTATATTAAGTGCAGAACACAATTCAAAACAGCAATTTGATGTCCTAAACTAGCATACAAAGCAAGGATAAGAGACAAGGAAATCATGCACTTGGACAGGTGGTTTAGAGTGGTTCCATGTCCTAAACTTAGGAGCAATGTCAGTCCACTACCTAGAGTTGGTTAGGCTCTAGGATTTGTAACTTGGTTCTCTTATATATATCTCACACAATAAGATTACAAGCTACAACTACCAACCATCCAAGGACTTATATATCAAGCCAAGATCTTCTACCTCACCAAGGACTTACCCACCAAGCAAGTAGTCTTCAGCCTTCTTCAAAGGACTTACCTACTCTTGCTCTAGTCTTCGGCCTTGCAGGAATTACCCATCTTGCTTGAGCTTTGCCTTGCACCTCTCCTTCACTTGGAGAGCTTTAGCACCTTCCTCCTTCACTCGGAGGCCTGGAGCAGCTAGCCTTCTTCTCCTTCACTTGGGGAAGAACAGCAACCTTCTTCTCTTTCACTCGGAGAAGAAACTTCAATCAATCTTCATAGAGAATGGAGATGGGAGAAGTGGAAAGGAGAGCTTTACAAGATTACAAATGATAGCTCTCATACATGGGATCCTAACTCACTCATACTCACGAATTTGCTTTGAAGGTAGAGAGAGAAAGGGGCTCAAAGGATTAGAAACCACTCAACTAAGGCAAGGACCAAGCATATGTGAATGAGCAACCTTGGAATGAAGTCCAAGAGGTCCTATTTATAGTTGAGGGTGTCCCTTTGAGGTTGGGTGAGTTAAGTGGCACAAACTAGCCGTTTTACAACTTGCAACGGATCTATTTTGAGTCCCACCAACTTCTCCAACTGTTGGAATTGCTTTTTCTGCATTCCAGTACAGTTCGATCGGCCGAGTTTCATTAAAGGCAACTCGGCCGACACACTAGACGACAAGTCTGAGAGGCAGACTGTCGGCCGAGTTTCCATGGGGAAACTCGACCGATCAGTCGACCTTCAGTCTTGACTGACCAGTGGATCGGCCGAGTTTCCTATCATTGAAACTCGACCGAACAGGGATCGGCTGAGTTGGAAACTCGGCCGACAGCCCAGAAAATTCCACAATACATGGATCGGCCGAGTTTGTAATTCGGCCGACAAAATCCCTGTTAAGGGTATTTTGGAATTTTCATAAACTGTACAAACGATGGATTTTTGAGTCCCAATCATTTTATCCATCTTAGATACAATGCAAAACATGATTATGAGTGATTACATAAAATGTTCTAAGCCTCTAAGGGCTATATTACAAAGCGGTTAAAAGTCACATGTTTTGCATGTGCCGGAAGAGAAGCTATGGAGATAAAAGAGATTCTTTTCTTGTATCTAATATCTGCAATGATCTCAAATAGATTTGTTAGATACATATGAATGGAATGGTTAAGTCATTATCAAAATATGGGCAATGTGCAACACCTAGGTCAACATTCTCCCCCTTTTTGACAATGACAAACCATTCCTCAACATATTGAAAAGAATGTGAAAATTATACCTTTTCTTTAGGGAATTGCAAGGGGATGCAAATATGATCAATTTGTAATGCTCCCCCTCAATTCATGCTTACTCGTTCCTGCATAGTTAGTTAACACACAAGCAGACATAGCATATATAGATACTATATGATTCTAAACAAGTCTAGATGCATTTCAGTTTATAGACAAGAAAAGAACCATACAAGCAATAAAAACAATATGATTGAGGTCTTTCTCCCCCTTTGTCATCTCAAAAAGGCAGGGGGGTGTAGAAGAGCATAAAAGCAAGGTCTTCTCCAAACACTCAATCAACCAAAACATAGAGAAACAGATAAAATATCAAGATAAAGCATGAAATCAGAAACCTGTCATTCATCAAAATATGGAACACACTATAAGATAAACCATACAAAGTGTTTCCAAAAGAAAACATAAGACAAAAACTACACGAACGAATGGAGTAGCAATAGTACAACTCAGATGATGTGCCTAATGTAAATAATACAATCATAGTCCAAAGAGATATATCATGGTCATCCGAGACTAATCTAGACACATCTACTCTAAGCTATACTAATCTATGTCAACATCATCAACGGCAGCCTCCATGTCCTCATCGGGCTGGTAGTCCTCATCGCCATCATCGGAAGGAGGAGCAGCAGCTGGTGTAGCCTCGTCTTCAGCATCGGCATCGTCATCGTCATCGTCTTCGGCATCCGTCGCAGTAGCCTCATCAGCGTCAGTGTCAGCATCATCCTGATCAGCCATATCCTCGTCGGGAGGACCAAAAGCACGTCCAGGCCACCGCGCACTCTGCTCAGCCCAAGTCATGCCAAGAGCATGTAGCTCATAAGCAACCTCAATGGGGGGAGCAGAAGAAGAGTACTGAGCCAGAAGCTCAGACAAACGGCCACCTGGAAGCGCCAGAACCGGTGAAGAGTGAGTATATCCACCTGCAGAGTGATCAGCGGAAGCAGAGGGTGGTGGAGGTGGGTAGAACTGACTATACGCATAAGAAGCGTAGTCGCCACCGGGGTAGGGCTCGTAGGTGGGGTAGGGCTGCGGGCAAGATAAAGACATGGATGACATGATGTGGCACAGATCCTGATGGTGATGTTGCTGGACCTGCATGTTGTAGGCTTGCTGATGCATGAGGTACCCCATGAGGGCCTCATTGGAGACATGGAAGTCAGCATAAGCCGGCTGCGGAGGAGGTCGGAAAGATGGCTCAGGAGGAGGTGGTGCAGCTGTGGAGGGTGGAGGTGGTGGAGCATCAGATGATGGTGGAGGTGGAGGTGGAGCAGAAGAAGATGATGCACCAGAGGTAGGGACACTCTTCTGAAGAGTGGTCTCACTGATATAAACTCCTTTCCGATCAGGACGGTAGAGAAAGTCGGTGAAAAGAGATTTACCAGTAGCAGATTGGAAAAGACCACAAATTAGGGCAGGATAAGGAAGATGGGTGCCCTTTGTGTTCTTTCCGGAGTCAAAACAGGTCATGTGGTAAAGGATATACCGGGCCCATTTGACTCCATGGTTGTTCAAAAGCAGATACAGCATCATAGCTGTGTTCTCAGCGATGTCCGTTTGGTTTTTCTTGGGGTGGACATTACAGCTGAGAACGAACGCCAAAACACGGTGAGAGGAGGACAGGGCGGACGATGGCAAAGTGCCCTTCTTTCTATAGGGAAAATCGGGGAGCTTGAGAAACTTATGAATGTCAGTCAAGTCAACCTCGAGTGCCTTATAGATGTCCTCGGGGTGCAGAAGATCAAAATAATTTGGGTAATCGGAAATCCATGACGCCGAGCCAACATCTCCGTTGAGATAAAGATTGAAGGATCGTTCGGTGATATGGAAAGGTTGGCCAGCGATCATAGACGTCAAAACGATTGAGGTGTCCGAAGGGGGA
Organism: Alisma plantago-aquatica; assembly: GCA_963693085.1. NCBI lineage: Eukaryota > Viridiplantae > Streptophyta > Magnoliopsida > Alismatales > Alismataceae > Alisma > Alisma plantago-aquatica. The sequence continues at coordinate 236,133,396 of OY856410.1, forward strand.
ACCAAAGAGTCGTAATTCCACCGCAAGTTAGCGTAGAATTGACGGACGGCTTTGGTGCTATACTTGAGATTATGAAAACGGGCATCCTCAATACAAAAGGCTTCAAGATGATGTGTGCGAAGGATTTTACAAGCGTCGAAAAGGTCGGCATGGTAGGTATGCGGCTGATAAAGAGCTCGAAAAGGAAAGGGAGAGCGAGGAAGGAGCTCTTTGTAGCGAGCAACCGCAGCATTGTCGACAAAAGATAGATTATCAAACGAGATATACCTCGGCGCTAGAGGAACCGCAGGGGAAGGGAGAGGAACAGCACGTTTTCGGCGTTGGGACCTCATGGGAGAGGAGAACGAGGCAACGGAGCCGATCCACGCGGAGAGAGAGAACAGGCGGCACCTCAAGAGCAGCAAGGGCACACGAATGAACCGATTTGGGGGCAAAAACGGCCGGAGAGAGAGAAGAGAGCACCAGGGGAGGAAGGGTCGAGCTGGGCGGCTAGGGTTCGGTCGAGTTTGCTCTAGTTGAGAGGGAGCAAGTCGGCCGATTCCTATATATATTAAACCCGTCTGCCGTCGATCGGCCGAGTTCCAGGGAGAGGAAACTCGGCCGACAGAACACACAGGTGCCCTGTCCCGACCGATCGGCCGAGTTTCCAACTCGGCCGACAGAATCCCTGATGTGGGAAAAACCTAGATTCTAGCCCTAGCCTCAAACGACCTAAAGCAATTTTTCTGATTGGACTAGGTTGTATATTAAGCATATTTAGGCACATTCCCATCATCATAGGGTACTATTTGTCGATTAAAACCCGATTTGCGAGAAAAGCCCGAAGAAGAGATAGAAACAAGATAAAATTTTATCAAAAACAAGCATTTTTAGCAATCAAAGCATTTATAAGCAAGAGCAACACACATAAGATGTAACCAACTAATTAGAGAGCAATTCAACATCATCAAGAGAGGTTATAAGCAATTTTGATCTAATAAAATTAAATTGTTCTCTAGCAAGCGGTTTAGTGAAAATGTCCGCCAACTGATTTTCCGTATCCACATGTGTGATATAAATATCCTTTTTGACAATGTGATCACGGAGAAAATGATGGCGAACTTCTATGTGTTTAGCTCTACTATGCAATATTGGATTATAAGAAAGATTTATTGCACTAGTATTATCACAGTAAATAGGAGAAGCATCAAAATGAATGTTAAAGTCTTGGAGCATTTGCTTCATCCATAGGACCTGAGCACAACAACTTCCGGCTGCAATGTATTCAGCTTCGGTAGTTGATAATGCCACTGTGCTCTGTTTCTTGGAGAACCAAGACACCAAGCATGGTCCCAAGAGGAAGCAAGTGCCACTTGTGCACTTTCTATCAATCAAGCAACCTGCGTAGTCAGCATCACTATATGCTACAAGAGTAAAGTCCCTTGACTTAGGGTACCATAGTCCAAAATTTGGAGTTTTGGCTAAGTACCTCAAAATCCTCTTGACAGCAATAAGATGTGATTTCCTAGGGCTTGATTGAAAGCGAGCACACAAGCCAACACTAAACATTATATCAGGTCTAGAGGCAGTTAAGTAAAGTAAACTTCCGATCATACCTCTATAGAGCTTCTCATCTACCTTCTCACCTTCTTCATCCTTGTCAAGTTTGGCAGTATTTGACATGGGTGTATCCATTGGCTTCATGTTCTCCATCCCAAAGCGTTTAAGAAGTTCAAGTGTATATTTGCCTTGGTTGATGAAGTTACCCTCCTTGGTCTGTTTGATTTGGAAGCCGAGGAAGAAGGTCAGCTCACCCATCATACTCATCTCGAATTCACTCTGCATAAGAGAACCAAACTCTTTGCAAAGATCAAGGTCAGTTCCGCCAAATATAATATCATCCACATATATTTGAATTCTGAGAAAATGGGTAGAAGTGTGTTTTAGAAACAAAGTACAATCAACTTTTCCCATGATATACCCGTTATCTAACAAAAAGTTCTTTAGTTTCTCATACCAAGCTCGAGGTGCTTGTTTGAGTCCGTAGAGAGCTTTTTGCAAGAAATACACATGATTGGGTAACTTATCATTTTCAAAGCCCGGAGGTTGAGCAAAATATACTTCCTCCTCGATTGTACCATTCAAAAACGCACTTTTAACATCCATTTGATAAAGCAAGAAATTTTTATGACTAGCAAAGGCAAGTAGCATACGAATAGATTCTAATCTAGCAACAGGAGCATAGGTTTCATCAAAATCAATACCTTCTTGTTGATTATAACCTTGAGCTACTAACCTTGCTTTGTTCCTTACCACTTTTCCTTGCTCATCAAGCTTGTTGCGGTAGACCCATTTGGTACCAATGATCTTTCTATCATTTGGTCTTGGCACTAAGGTCCACACACGGTTCTTCTCGAACTGCTCAAGCTCTTCTTGCGTGGCAAAGATCCACTCATCATCACCAAGGGCCTCCTTGATGTTCTTTGGCTCCAGTTGAGAGATGAAGGCACTATCTGCTTGTTCTTTGTTGTGTGCAGCCCGTGTCCTCACTCTTTCAAACGGATTGCCAATGATCAACTCCTTGGGGTGATTCTTTGCAAAGCGGGGAGTGGGATCCTTCCTTTCTTCTTCTTTTTCTTCTTCTTCAACCTGCTTGCCTTTGTCTTTGATGTTGAGCTCTTTTAAGATAGGAATGATTTCATCTGCAACATCATCATCACCCAAATGCTTGCCAATACCAAGGTTAGTTTCAATAAATTTTACATTTATGGATTCTTCTATTTTAGATAGTTCAATGTTAAACACTCTAAAAGCCCTGCTAGTAGTGCTATAGCCTAGGAAGAAAGCCTTGTAGGATTTCGGATCAAACTTGTCGAGAGAGTCCTTGGTGTTCAAAACAAAACATGGACATCCAAACACATGAAAGAAATCAATCGACGGCTTCCTACCACGCCATAGTTCATAGGGGGTTTTCTTAAAAGTCGGATGAGTGAAAACTCGGTTTTGCACAAAACATGAGGTGCTAACGGCTTCAGCCCAAAACTTCTTAGGAGTGTCATACTCAAGAAGCATGGTCCTAGCCATTTCCTGTAGCGATCTATTCTTCCTCTCAACAACTCCATTTTGTTGGGGTGTGCGAGGAGAAGAGAAATTGTGCGAATAACCCGATATTTCACAAAAACGTTCAAAAAGATCATTTTCAAACTCTCCCCCATGATCACTACGGATGGAAACAACACGACAAGAAGCTTCGTTTTCGACTCGTTTGCAAAAGCTCGAGAAAACGTCAAGGGTGTCGCTTTTGGAAACAAGAAAGAAAGTCCAAGTATATCTAGAAAAATCATCGACGATAACAAGACAATACTTGGAGCCGCGAAGCGTTTGTGTTCTCATAGGTCCGAAGAGATCAATATGAAGAAGCTCTAGAACTTTCTTGGTACTCATGACCCCTTTGGACTTGAAAGAGGATTTGGTTTGTTTCCCTTGGGTACAAGGTTGACATTCCTCATCCTTTTCAAAATCCAATTTGGGAAGTCCTCGAACCAAGTCCTTTTTGTCTAGTTTCTTCATTTGATGCAAGTTCACATGACCCAAACGTCGATGCCAAAGCGAAAGATCGTTTTTATCCACGACTAAGCATCTATTTAGTATGGGCTTTAAAGCATCAAGAACTATCACATATAGATTACCATTTCTAGTTCCCTTATATATGACATTATAGGACAGGGAATCTAGAAGCAAGCATTCTAAGGAAGTAAAGAGCACAAGATAACCATTATCACATAATTGGCTAACACTAATCAAGTTGTGATGTAGGCCATCAACAAGCAAAACATTTTTAATGCACAAATCATTACCTACATCACCCTCACCTATAACCTTACCCTTTTTGTTGTCCCCAAAGGTTACCGATCCTCCTTTCTTCTTCACAAATTTGTTGAAATGGCTGATTTCTCCAGTCATGTGCTTAGAGCAGCCACTATCAACAATCCATTTCTTTGTGACCTGCAAGAAAAGAGGATGTCGGAACCCAACTCAAACTTTGGGGTCCGGGGTTAGCTTGGGGACCCATTTCATATTTGGGTTGGTCCCCTTAGGCTTGTAAGGACAATAGGTAGAATAATGATCATCACATTTGCAATGCATACATACCATGGGATTTTTAGAGCCGGAAGACTCTCCATTGAAAATTGGAGTTTCCACACTCTTTTTCTTACCCTTTTTCTTCTTCTTACCTTTTGGAGTAGTCGCATTGTATCCTAGACCACTAGTACCAACTTGTTTGGTAGAGTGCTCTAGAACATCATATAGAGACTTCTTACCCGAAAGAAACCTTTGCAAAGTAGATCTTAATTTAGCATTATCATCACTAAGATTTGTAATGGTAGTAGATAAACTAGCAAGATCTTCTCTAGCATGCAACAGGTCGGCCTCAAGATAGAGGGCTTTAGTAAGAAGAGAGTCTTTTTCAAGAGTTAAGTTAGCAACTTCATTTCTAGGCAAGATAGGTCTAGAAGATAAATCATTTGTTTGTGCAAGAAGTTTAGCATTTTCAGATTTAAGAACAACAATTTCTCTTTGATAAGCATACACTTCATTTCTTCTAGCATCATCAATAAGCTTAAGTTCAACATTTTCAGTTTTTAGAACATCTAGCTCATCTAGGCAATTTTGGTTCTCTATCTTAAGATTTTCAATAGTTTTAAGATAAGTACCATTCTCAACCTCTACTCCATTGTATTGAAGTTCAAGGTCTAGAAATTGCCCTTGTAAAGAATCTATGCTATCAAGATGTAATTTCTCATTTTGATCTAGAATGTCAATCTTGGCATAGAGATCATCAACTATCTTTCCTAATCTTTTTCTTTTAGCTTTACATTTAGCAAAAGATGATTGACAATCATTAAGCATTTCAATGAGGGTTTCCTTAGATAAATCAAGTAAACTTTCATCACTTACCTTGCTTACCTCACTTACCTCAATTACTTCTTCACTAGTAGAAGCCATGAGTGCAAGGTGACATTCACCATCCTCGGAGCTTGAGGAACTTGAAGTAGAGGACTCCTCCCATGCCGCATGAGCTGCATCTTTGGGTCTTCTCTCCTTCTTGTTCTTCTTCTTGTACTTGGCTTCTCTTTTGTATTTGTCATCCTTCTTGTGGCTGCTCTTATGATAGCCCTTCTTGGCTTTTGGGCAGTCATTCTTGTAGTGGCCCTTTTGACCACACTCGTAGCATCTAGGAGTGGAGGATGATGGCTTGCCCTTGAAGTGTCTTCCTTTTGAATAGTTGGCTTCATGATCATTTGCACCTTCATCTTCGCTTGAGGAAGGGCAGGGAGACTTCATGGCAAGTTGTTGTTGCCGCATCATTTCTTCAACTTGAGCTTTGAAGGCTGTGTCCTTCATCTTCTTGGACTCCTTCTCTTCTCTTTTCTCCTCTTCCTCTTGCTTGTCGAGCCTTGGTTCATGTGCTTGGAGATTACCAACCAGCTCCTCGGTTGACAACTCGCTCAGCTTGTAGACTTCTTCAATTGAAGTGACCTTTGGCTCCCATCTCTTTGGAAGAGATCTCAAGATCTTTGCATTGATGGTACCTCTATCCATGACACTCCCAAGGGCTGCAAGACTGTTGAGGATGACGTTTAGCCTTGTGTACATGTCCGCAACTCTTTCATTCTTCCCCATCTTGAAATTCTCAAGTAGGCCACCAAGCATATAGATTTTGGCCTCCTTGACTTGCTCCGTCCCTTCATATGTGACACATAGCTTGTGCCAAATCTCATGAGCCGTGTCCCATGAAGAGATGCGGTTGAACTCCGATGGAGAGAGGGCGGCATAGATGATGCTAATGGCTTTAGCATTGAGTTGAGCACGCTTCATCTCGTCTTCCGTCCACGTGGTGATGTCCCCCTTTGGCTCTTCATACTTGAGATGGACTATCTTCCACATCTCGTAGCTCACACCTTGGATGTAGAATTGCATCCTTCTCTTCCAATATAGGAAGTTTGTGCCGTCGAAGACCGGGGGTCTCATGGAGAAGCTTCCTTCAAGATTGAGTGACCCAAGAGCTGAATCGCCCATCTTCTCCTACTTGTTGAAGTAGCTTGGAGAAGACCTGCTCTGATACCACTTGTTGGATCAATGGGCTCTAGAAGGGGGGGGTTGAATAGAGCTTCACAAACTTCACAAAAGTGATTAGACCACCAAATTATATTAAGTGCAGAACACAATTCAAAACAGCAATTTGATGTCCTAAACTAGCATACAAAGCAAGGATAAGAGACAAGGAAATCATGCACTTGGACAGGTGGTTTAGAGTGGTTCCATGTCCTAAACTTAGGAGCAATGTCAGTCCACTACCTAGAGTTGGTTAGGCTCTAGGATTTGTAACTTGGTTCTCTTATATATATCTCACACAATAAGATTACAAGCTACAACTACCAACCATCCAAGGACTTATATATCAAGCCAAGATCTTCTACCTCACCAAGGACTTACCCACCAAGCAAGTAGTCTTCAGCCTTCTTCAAAGGACTTACCTACTCTTGCTCTAGTCTTCGGCCTTGCAGGAATTACCCATCTTGCTTGAGCTTTGCCTTGCACCTCTCCTTCACTTGGAGAGCTTTAGCACCTTCCTCCTTCACTCGGAGGCCTGGAGCAGCTAGCCTTCTTCTCCTTCACTTGGGGAAGAACAGCAACCTTCTTCTCTTTCACTCGGAGAAGAAACTTCAATCAATCTTCATAGAGAATGGAGATGGGAGAAGTGGAAAGGAGAGCTTTACAAGATTACAAATGATAGCTCTCATACATGGGATCCTAACTCACTCATACTCACGAATTTGCTTTGAAGGTAGAGAGAGAAAGGGGCTCAAAGGATTAGAAACCACTCAACTAAGGCAAGGACCAAGCATATGTGAATGAGCAACCTTGGAATGAAGTCCAAGAGGTCCTATTTATAGTTGAGGGTGTCCCTTTGAGGTTGGGTGAGTTAAGTGGCACAAACTAGCCGTTTTACAACTTGCAACGGATCTATTTTGAGTCCCACCAACTTCTCCAACGGTTGGAATTGCTTTTTCTGCATTCCAGTACAGTTCGATCGGCCGAGTTTCATTAAAGGCAACTCGGCCGACACACTAGACGACAAGTCTGAGAGGCAGACTGTCGGCCGAGTTTCCATGGGGAAACTCGACCGATCAGTCGACCTTCAGTCTTGACTGACCAGTGGATCGGCCGAGTTTCCTATCATTGAAACTCGACCGAACAGGGATCGGCTGAGTTGGAAACTCGGCCGACAGCCCAGAAAATTCCACAATACATGGATCGGCCGAGTTTGTAATTCGGCCGACAAAATCCCTGTTAAGGGTATTTTGGAATTTTCATAAACTGTACAAACGATGGATTTTTGAGTCCCAATCATTTTATCCATCTTAGATACAATGCAAAACATGATTATGAGTGATTACATAAAATGGTCTAAGCCTCTAAGGGCTATATTACAAAGCGGTTAAAAGTCACATGTTTTGCATGTGCCGGAAGAGAAGCTATGGAGATAAAAGAGATTCTTTTCTTGTATCTAATATCTGCAATGATCTCAAATAGATTTGTTAGATACATATGAATGGAATGGTTAAGTCATTATCAAAATATGGGCAATGTGCAACACCTAGGTCAACAGAAACCTTATATTTCCTATATGAAGCATATCATTTGAAATGATTATATTTCTCTTAACTCTTACAATCTTTTGAATGATCCGATATTGTAAATTTTATCTCTTTGGTGACGAATATTTGTGAATATATTATTGATGGGTCTTTTGATCGCAAATTGATATAATATGGAGTTCTCGCCCTCTTTTTGCTAAAATGAATTGAATGGACTAAACATACACATGCCTTTCCTATTGTGCATGACACTTAGACTAATATTATATATTGTAGTGTTTACCTCTATACCATGATATATTTATCGGGTGCACTTTTCCACCCATGATGCAACTTTCTACCCATTTATATACAGGGGCATGTCTTTCCACCAACGGTGCACCTTTACACCTAAAAATTTTTGGGTTGAGAATTTATAGGTCTCATTCCTACTTAAATAATCTTACAATATGTTTTATTTACATACAATATTGATTATTGTGATATTAGTGGAATATTTAAAGCAAGTTTCTACAAATGGTGATATTTCTTAATACATAACCGCCTTATTTCTTTGACCTAGATATTCTCTTAAATGAACTTTCTCTTAAACTACCTACATTTTTTGAACCCCTCTTGCTAGAGAAATTTCTTATTCATTTTATTATTTCCTATTAAATATCCAGATGTTTCCATATTGCATTTACTCAATTTACAGCGGCATACCTCTCTTTTGTTACTTCTTTTTTGGTGTTATTATGTACTCATCCATATATCGATGTTTAGAGGAATATGACTTAGTTGAACCATGTACCACGAAGTAGAAATTCAAGAATAAGTCGAGATATCTAGATTTCCCTCTACAGTTAGTCCTCTGTATAACTGTAGATTTTAAGATTCCTTTTTGTAAGACCGCCCTTTGTATTGAGAAATAATGTGTGGGATATTTTGAGATAATATCTTCAATTATTCTTTTACTATATATATATGTTTCTTATATATCATTCTTTTTTTTATTTGAAAAATACATGTCATCTATCATACTTATTAGTGTGATCAATGGTATGGGTTTATTCCTCAATTAAGTAAGGATCATATTCCTATGGGTTCTCACTCCTTACAATATGGTATTTGAGCACATGTAGTTAATGAATATAACTATATCAAGTTATGTTGACTTGTCCTACACCTATTTCTGGTGTATTTTATAGATGACATGTAGAAGATGTTGATAAGTCTACCTCTAAGGCAGATGATGCCAATTAGGTTTTCAAACCATGTATCCCCTCATGTTTTTCCAAGTCATTTCTATGGTTGCAACCTATGCTAATCTTCACTACCCCTACCCCCTAATATGTGTCTAAAACATTACCTATGTATGAGTTGGCATCTTTATTGATTAGTTACTATCTCCAAGCTTGATGAGAAGTAAGTTAAACCACTGTATATGAAATGCTACCTTGAATAGACCCAATTAGGTTGAATATAGTTTCTACCTTGGCCCTCTTCTTAGGTGTCCTTCAAGTATGCTCACAACTATTTGTACCTTGATAACGAGCATGCTTAAATATTAAACCTTGCACAATGGATAAGGTTTGATATGTAAGATGCCTCATATTTGTTAAGTTGCAATATGTACTAACTCATCTATGCTGGTATGTATGCCCATAGAGCCAATCATGTGATGATTGTAATGACATAACTTGTAAATGATTTGATTAATAATAAAGGCAAGCTTTATTCTATTCTATCCAGTTATGTGATAATGATGTAACATAATAAATGTCCAACGATGATATTACTCAATGATGTATATCTTCAGGTTGAGGATCTAAACAATGGGATCATACGGATGTCAAGATTATACATTATTATTATAGACAACAGTAATACATAAGACTAGAATGTGCGTTGGTTGATGACAAAATCTCATCAGTCATGATATGTGATATCAAACCAAACACATAGATACATGTTAGAGAACAATGTACCAGACAGACCCACCATGAGAGTGACATATGAAAACCATTACAATGGTAGTCATAGTCAGATCTCACAGTATTGGTGGAGATTGTGGTTCTTAGACATGAAGTCACTACACTCATCACATGTCTTTCAGTGTGCTTTGATATCATCCAACATGATCTTGACACTACTACAGAATACGCCTTTGGCTTCGGTTGTTTAACCCCCTTTGGCGAAAGTTTTCAAGCGATGCCTATGTGGGCGCCGCTAAAGGTCGAACTCTTCGGCGTCGGTTTTCTAACCGACGCCTATATGATCTATAGGCGTCGTTTATATATAGTTAGCCGACGTCTATAGGGTTCACACCACAAAAAAGGACACCACCTAGGACACTTTCTACGTCGGTTAACAACTGACGTCATACTCCCAGACGACACGGTCGTGCTTTGCTGCACGGCCGTGTTTAGTACTATAGGTGTTGGTTTTATACGAATAAGTGACGCCTTTTCCACCACGGCCGTGGTTTCCTGCACGGTCGGGTTGTTTGTCATATTAGGCGTCGGTTTTTATCGAATAACTGACGATGTAGGCCTTTGGTGACGGTGTTTTATAAATAACCGACGCCTATACTTTAATTTTTTTTTCTTATCAGTTTGCAGGCCTGCTGTGGATGGTCAGTAGGATGAGAACCTGCAGTTTAGTTTTATGAACTGCAGGTTTACGACATCCATTGATATCAGCCTACAAACAGGCCACAAACCTGCAAAATCAACAAATATTTTTTCACACAAGTAGATACATTCAGACATCAATTCAATTCTCACATTCACACATGTAGAAACATTCAAATACACGTAGAAACATTCAGACATGTATAAACATTCAGAAATATTCATTTACAAAATATCATTCAGCATCGCTATCAGCATCCCAATTATATCTTACAATCGCCACTGCTTGTATGGCTTTTGCCCATTCTTCTCTTATTTCATTTAATGCTTCCATCGTATATGGAGCATGTACATTTTTTAAGCGTTTACCTATAGTGTGGTCAGTTTTAAACACCTGCAAAGAGAATGATGTATATATATAAGTAATAATATAAAAATAAGATTGATATATTTCATACTAACTAATGAGACTATATATAATACCTCATGTATGGTATTAATATCCAATGCGGCATGTCGGATAATCATCTGCATAAATCGCATCACATAGTATGCACATTCCCAGCCGTTGTCTTGTGTAGCGCACTATAAATTGAAACATACAAAATATTAAAAAATACAACTAAGCACAGTTCACATAAATAATATATACATTGGAGTCGGGAACTTACTTTTACATTCTCCCAAATTATTGGCTGGTTCTTTCTCTTTGGGACATTTCCTCCAGCATTTTTGAATGCATCTAAACCCCTACATGTTAATGTAACACATTAAATTGCATAATTAAATAGTAATGTAATAACAGATGTTAACGGATATAAAAATGAAATATTTCTCACCAGAATAATGGCATTCTCAATATGTGTCCAATTTTAGTGTTCAATGTACTTCTCGCAGGATCTAGATAATAAATAGTGAACGTCCCAGGGACAATAACTAGTAACTCCCAATGTCTACCACTAGAGGTAAAAAAGTTAAAAATTAATAACTCAAAATGCACAATAAAAATGAAATTTTCTCAAGTCCAAATTATAAATAAAGTAAACTTACTTGACATTGAATGGAGCTATTATTATCGTCTTCTTTTGCTGACCAAAAATTCTAAAAGCATCTATACAGTATTGTTGAACACTATCAGGGTCTTTAGCTACCATACTAATCAATGATGGAATAAAAAAAACCCACATGTTCAAATACAAATTGTTTGCATTGATCTTCGACTAAGTAGCTGCAAAACATGTATTACGTATGCATTAATATATAAGAAACCAGATCACCGGATCTTACACAAGGTATATGGATGTATAAACAAGATCTCACCTTATCCATGTCTCTATCATTGATGTATTCAGCCAATCATACATAAACAGCTCAATAATATCTTGTATAAATAAAGAGCTATCGTATGATTGACCTGCATAATCTGCTTCTAAAGAAACAATTATAGGGCAATGTATATTATGTGCCCGTAGCCAACATGCCATTCCCCTACAAGCAGGACCTAACATGTATTTTAGGTCAGTTGGAACCCAACTTGGTAATGCAGGAAGTGGAGGTGGAGGCCTAGGTGCTTCGGGTGTCTTCTTTTTAATATGTATATATAATTTCAGATCAGTTGACCTCATATATACACATTAACAATCTAAAGTAATGTAAATTTGTCATACAATTTCAGTAGTGTAGACGACATCTGCTTTTGGCCACAATATCACCCCACCTTCTGCCTCAGCAAGTGTATCAATATCCGGGTGGGGATATGGCAATGTAGCTTCCCTCCAATCGGGTAACACATGTATTGGGCTCACACGAACGTAGCCTTGTGGCATTGGAGTCCCGTGAAACATTGCCCCAGGAAGGGACAGGTAAGCCTGCGCCTCTGCAACAACATAGTCCTGCATTCTTAAGCGGCATGGCTTCAATGCCTACAAATTTACATAAAGAATATTATACATATATACATATCATCTTGAAAAGACTAGCTACAATGTCATAAACAATACTTACAGCAGACGTGTTAGGCGATGGGTCTCCAGGATTACTCGCAGTCTGTGCATCAGGAGAAGAGTGGGTCACCATAGGATGATTGGAAGCCTGAGATGTCTGCCACCGCACTATTTCTTCCTTGACCTTCTCAACAACTATATCATTGACCTTCTTGGCAACTATATCCTCGACTCTCTTATTCTCCTATACATGGATAAAAGAAACATTAGCTTCTTATTATTGAATTCCCTTTTGCAGTAACATTCTAAAAAAAGAATAGGTTACCTCTTCTTGTGAAAGTCTCGCTCTGGGTTTGTGCTGGGATGGCCCAAAGAATGCTTTGATGCCCACACCAGCGCCTGCACACCTAACACGTCCAAGATGCTCTGGGTTACCCAGAGCAACTGTCAATTCATCCCTTGTGCCCTGAGGGATGAATGTGCCTTGTTTCCTCTGCTCGTGCAGCTCCCGCTAATCACCATCAACAGAAATTGGTAAGTTAACACCACAAATAATCAATATTCAAACGATTGCTCTAAGAGTTGTATTTTACCATTTTCGCAGCCGCCTCAGTAGTTACGGGATTCTTTATTTCACCCTTCTTGTTTTGCCTCCCAGCTATCCAGATATCATGGCGAGGCATGGGTGTGGCAGACTCCTGAGTAGGAGCAGACTCTTGAGTAGCTGCAAACTCTACCTGTAGTCTTTGGCGAACGCTTGCATAGCCCTTTGGACCCATAGTGTGGTCATGCACATTCAGTGCACGCCTTGCTTTTTGCGCGTCACTGAGGGCCTAGTTAGTATGCACATTAATGATTTGGTTAGTAGCACTAAATGTTAATCTTGAATAGGTGAATACAATGTATATTAATTAAATTGGGAGTGACGCCTAATACCTTGAATTCTTCAGATTTTCTTAAAGCAACAAAATTGTCCCAATCTTCTTTGTCCAAGAAGTTCCACTGTTCAAGGGTTGACTTCTTCTTCTTATCACCATCTTTTATGTATTCTCTGTTGAGATTTGTCCTATAGTTCCTAAGCATCTTTCCAGCGCGTTGCATCATGCTTTTACGATGCAGCTTCTCATCCAATGCAAACAGATTCTGTAAAATAGAATTCTTATTAACTAGTATCCAAAAATAGAATTGCAAATAATATAATTTGTAATCTACAAAATAGAATTGCAAATAATAATAACTCATTCATAAATCCTTCCATATCAAGTCTTTCTTCCCCTGAGGAACTTTATGCCAATTATCATACTTAACACCACAATGGCTTCGAGTGACACACCCAAGATAGTTTACAAAATTATTGCGGTTCACTCCAATTGCATTTCCTCCATTATCAAACTCCACAACCAATTTGGATCCACTACCACTTAGCGCTATTAACTTCTTCAACAGAGTGATGCCCCTTTTCTTGTTAAGTGTTTGGTGTTGCACATCAAGTTGCTCCAGTGCTTCAATGGGTACATGTGCATCATCAACCTAAAATTTGACAAAAATAAACACACTGAATTAGCGCAATATAGAAATATGGGATATATGACATAACTAGAAGATAATGAATTTTATAGAAATACAGGATATGTTTTTAGAACTTACATTGGTATCCTCGCCATGCTCGTCATGGACAGCATGCTCATCATGGACTTCATGCTCATCATGGACATCATGCTCATCATGGTCAGCCATCTGAAAATGTCATTAAAAAGGCAAACATTTAGTATTTGTATTAACTAGAAGATAATGAAACATCAAATCTGAAAATGATCTAAAATCCAAAGCCCTAGAATGGGTCAAGTTCAAGTCAAAATGGCTACAAGTGTGCGTTTTGGGTTTTCTATGTAAACGACCTTAGAACATCTATGTAATCACTTGTAATGATGGATTGACTTGTAACTTAGAAGAGAAAAATGATTGGGACAAATTTCACCAAGTGCTAATCACTTTAAATGCAAATTAGAAAATGGATTACAGGAACTTGGTCGGTCGAGTTCTGTGAGTGCACAACTCGACCGATGCAATCTTCAGAAAATCGACCAAGGATGATCGGTCGAGTTTCAATCCAGGAAAACTCGACCGACCAAGTGCTTGTAATCCATTTTCTAATTTGCATTTAAAGTGATTAGCACTTGGTGAAATTAGTCCCAAACATTTTTCTCTTCTAAGTTACAAGTCAATTCATCATTACAAGTGATTACATAGATGTTCTAAGGTCGTTTACATAGAAAACCCAAAACGCACACTTGTAGCCATTTTGACTTGAACTTGACCCATTCTAGGGCTTTGGATTTTAGATCCTTTTCATGTAACAGGCCATTTAGCATTTGTATTAACTAGAAAAAGGCAAACATTTAGCATTTGTATTAACTAGAAAAAGGCAAACATTTAGCATTTGTATTAACTAGAAAAAGGCAAACATTTAGCATTTGTATTAACTAGAAGATAATGAAAAATCAAATCTGAAAATGATATTGATATTAAAAAAGCAAACATTTAGCTTCAATAAAAAAACATAAACATACATGCCTCTAAAATTGTGATCTTTTATCAATTAACAATCCTTCATTGCGATCTCTGCGCACATATAAGTCATCATTAGCTTCAATATTTTGTGGAGTTGGCAACCCAACAGAGAATAGACTGGAGTCATCATACTTATCATAGTACTCTTCTTCATCTATAGGATCTTCAATGAACTGTCTTTTGCCATGAAGAACAACCGACCATTTATCATTTACAGGATCATCGATATAGAATATTTGTTTTGCCTGTGATGCCAATATAAATGGTTCACCCTTCTCGCCAATCTTTTCAAAGTTCACCAAAGTGAAACACAATTCATCCACTATAACTCCTTTGGTGTTATCAACCCAATTACATTTAAAGAGCGGAATTCTGAAATCTATGTAGTCAAACTCCCATATGTCTTCAATGACACCGTAATATGACAGTTTAGCTTCACGTGGACTCTTATCCTTTGCACTTGCAAAATACATAGTTGACGCTTGAAGAGTGACCCCACTATTTTGGACGACACTCTTATCATCTTGGCGCTTTGTGTAATATGTGAACCCATTAATGTCAAACCCTTCATAAGACATAACATTCGGTTTTGGTTTAAAGGTGAGGCATTTGATAGTTTCTATAATATCATTTGGTGTTTGAGATAGTTGATGTAAGACTTTATCTTCAAACCACTTAGTAAAAGTCTTATTATGCTCTCTAGAAAGCCACATTGAACTTGCTCGAGGATGTTGTCTCTTGATGAAATTGGTATGTTCCTCGATATAAACACTCACTTCGTCCATGTTGTGTAAAATATACAAGTGAGCTTGTTCCAACTGCTCACGGCTGATTACTTTCACCCGTGATCCCAAAATTCCTTTTCCCTCCTCAATATTCTTGTCATTAACAGGAGTGTTATTACCACTCAGAAAGTCATTGCAAAAATCCATAACCTCTCTCGCCACATAACCTTCAATAATACTCCCTTCAGGTCGATAACGGTTTCGAACATCACCTTTAAAAATGCTCATGTATCGTTCAAAGGGATACATCCAATGCAAGAAAACTGGTCCCAATATTTTCACTTCCCTAGTCAAGTGGACAACAAGATGTACCATGATATCAAAGAACGAAGGAGGGAAATACATCTCAAGCTGACATAGGGTAACAACCACTTCTCTTTGCAAATTATCGAGAGTATCAGGGTCAATAACTTTGCTGCATAGACTGTTGAAAAAGAAACAAAGTCTGGTGATTGCAAACCTTACATGCTTCGGCAATATAGATCGAATTGCCACGGGCAATATTTGTTGCATTAGAGTGTGACAATCATGAGATTTAAGACCTATCAACTTCAGATCTTTCATTGATACCAATCTACAGATGTTGGATGAGTAACCATGTGACACCTTAACATTTACCAAGCATTCACAAAAAGCTTTCTTCTCCTTTCTAGACAACGTGTAACAAGCGGGAGGTAAGTATGTTCTTTTATTACCCATTTCACATAATTCTGTTAATTTTGACCTTATTCCCATTTCACGTAGGTCCAGTCTGGATTTTATCCCATCTTTAGTCTTACCTGGTATATTTAACAGAGTACCAATGATGCTATCACAGACATTTTTCTCAACGTGCATTACATCGATACAATGCCTGACTGTCAAAGAACTCCAATAAGGAAGATCCCAAAATATTGACTTCTTCTTGAATGAAGAATTGTCACTCCGTGTGGCCATACTACATTGTGATTTCTTACCAAATTCATTGACAATGTCTTTTACTCTTTCATAAACAACATCCCCTGGTATAGTTTAGGTGCACTCCGTTCATCATTCCATCCATTGAATGCTTTGTGCTTCCTACGATACAGATGGAATTTTGAAAGAAACATTCGATGACCAAGATATACAGTCTTGCCGCCATGTTTTAGTCTTATTGAATCAGTTTTCTTCACATATAGGACACGCTTTAGCTCCTTTGACACTATATCCAGACAAATTCTTATATGCTGGAAAGTCATTAATAGTGCAAAACAACATAGCGTGCAAACAAAATGTCTCTCTTCCTGAAGCATCATAGGTCATCACACCTTCAGCCCAAAGTTTCTTTAAGTCATCAATCAGAGGTTCAAGATAAACATCGATATCATTTCCAGGTTGTTTAGGGCCCGATATCAACAACGACAGCATAACATACTTATTTTTCATACACAGCCAGGGAGGAAGATTGTATATAACAAGCATGACTGGCCAAGTGCTATGTTGGCTGCTCAATGTCCCGTACGGATTCATCCCATCTTTACAAAGCCCAAGTCTTAGATTCCTATCTTCTTCACCAAATTTGGGGTACAATAGATCAATCTTCTTCCAATGTGGGGAATCAGACGCATGTCGTAGGATCCCATCATTATTTTTCTTAACATCTGCATGCCACCTCAAATTCTTCGCATCTTTTGGATTTGCAAACAAGTGTTGAAACCGTGATATTATAGGTAGATACCACAACACCTTGGCAGGAGAACCAGTTTTGGACTCCCCCGAAGTCGTCAATTTATACCATGACGCACCACATTTTGGACAATCTTTCAAATCTACATATTCCTTTTGAAATAATACACAATTATTCGGGCATGCGTGTATCTTCTTGGCCTCCATTCCCATTGGGCACAACATTTTCTTTACCCAGTATGTTGAGATTGGCAGCTCGTTTCCTTCAGGAAGCATTTCTTTTAACAAAGTCAACAATGAAGTGAAGCTTTTGTCGCTCCATCTATTGTTAGCTTTCAACTTATACAATCTCAACACAGCGCTAAGCTTCGTAAACTTAACACAGCCTGTGTATAACGGTATCTCAGCATCATGCACAATGTTTCTAAAGATAGGAGGTGGATCAGTGTGCTCTACCCTACAACTATCTAGCATCGCATCAACGATGTCTACTGGAACTGGTTCGTTCACATCTACGTCATCGGAGGCAATTTCTTCTTCCACCCAAGCACTGCTATCGACATCTACTGGTTTCGAGTTTGAAATCTCTCCATGCCAGTGCCATTCTGTATAGCCTTATACAATCCAGTTGCACATGACATGACTTTTGATTTCCTCACCAGTGCTGACTTTCAAGTTGTTACCGCAATGCCTACATGGACAGTAGAACCTATCTGTAGGTTTTTTCCTATGTTCCTCGGCAAATCTAATAAACTGATCAAGACCAGATATAAACTCTGGGGTGCAGCGATTGCGAATGGACATCCATGATCTATCCATTCTATGATCAAAGAGAAAACAAGTATATATTAGGACAAGATTAGGGTATACACTTACATACTATCCAAGATTTACTCCTATTATCTACAATGAAGCCGGACTCCATACAAACAATATATAATTTAGTGAGATTAGGTGTTCAAGAATAGTCCCATACCGGGGACTATCCAAGATTTACTCCTAATGAGTAAATCTTGGATGGGTTTCTAGGCCAACAAACACATGTGATGGTATTCTTATAATAAATGTGTACCACCTATCCCATCCTTGAACACCTAATCTCACTTAGGATGTAAGTGTATAACGTGTATTGGGTTTTCGAGAAAATTTCGGCAGCATTTCCCCGCTGTTCTCTAAGTACATATGTACTTAGAGAACAAACGGGGAAATGCTGCTGAAATTTTCTCGAAAACCCAATACACATTATACACTTACATCCTAAGTGAGATTAGGTGTTCAAGAACAGTCCCAAACCGGGGACTATCCAAGATTTACTCCTAATGAGTAAATCTTGGACGGGTTTCTAGGCCAACAAACACAATAATAGATATGTAAATCATATCATTAAGAGCATGGTTTCATGTTAGGTCATCATAGGTCATAATAATCCACTAGAATGAGCAAAAAATGTCTCATGGTGTTAAAATAACATAAGAGTATTAGATCTTGATTCTAGAGTGTACAAGTAGTAATGTTGATTAAGTCTATGTGACTAAAGATCAAGCAGTGTAATAAAATAGGGTTTACCTCTGTTTGAGCCTAGTCGGGCGTCAGCAGGGAGAGAGGGCGAGACGGAGGGTATGCGAGTAGGCAGGCAAGTAGGCAGGTGAGCAGGCGATGGGCAGGGAGACGGCGGGCAGCAGTAGATGATCAATTAATTCCTGAAACAATACATAAATAAATACAAATCAGTACATAAATAAACACAAATTGATATCCTGATTGAATCACATCTATATAGGCATCCAATACCATCATATCAGACATCGAACAAAATAAGTTCAATTTTAACCATCTTTAAAACAAAATAAAGTTATTATTTGCTATAGATATCCAATACGGTTTAACATTTACAATGTTGATCTATACAGATCCTCCTAAAGATAAAACCCAGGAAACCCAACAATGTTGATTTGATAAAAGAATTTTATAGAAAAAAGGTTAATGAACAAAGGCTCTAACTAGTTCCTTCTTTTACAATTGAAAGTAGGCGTTCAAAATTTCTAGCTACTACTAAATTAATAAAGCTACTACTAATAGTTATAGGTAATCAATTCCTTAGATGTTGAAATTCCATTACTATCCATCTATGTGTGCAGGGACATATCCAAGGTTGGTATATATAAGAAAAGACTAAAATTATGACTGTTATATCAATTTGTGACTTTGTGACTAGACATCTAATTAAGAACAAACAATAAGACTAAGTTAATTTAGCTCAATTAAATGGAACAGAGTCCAAGGAAAAATTGTAAAATGATTTTCGTTGGTTGTAGCAAGGTCTGTTGATTTCTCTATTGTTTAATCACATATGCAATTACCATATAAAGATGTTTGAATGAATCTAAACTAATTAATTTGATTAGAAGCTGAAAATAGCTGGCCATTAGAATGATTGGACTCAATAATTGTAGAAGGTATGCAATACAAATCAGTACAGGCATCGCCCAGGCATCCCAGAGGCCTAACTAGGCTGGGTGCCTGGGTTTGGGACCCTAGGTGAACGCCTGGCCGCCTAGGCGCACCTAGGTGCCACCTGGGTAGGTCGGCAGGTACCTGGGCAAGCGAGCAGGGTGAGGTCGAGGTGAGGTGAGGTCGAGGTGAGGTGAGGTCGAGCAGGTCGAGCCGGTGGGCGGCGGCGACACCGGCGAGCTCTAGGACCGCCGGCGCAAGGCAGGTAGGCGGCGGCGACACCGGCGAGCAGGGAGCGGCGGCGGCGCAGAAGGAGCAGGAAGTGGCGGCGGAGCGGCGGCGGCGCACAAGCAGTAGCAGCGGAGGGCGGCGCACAAGCACAAGCAACAGCAGTGGAGGGTCAGGCGGCAGCAGCAGCAGGGGAGATTCTTGCAATGAAACAAAAGAAAGGGGAAGAGTCGGGTGATCGTGGGATATTAAGTTCATAAACGGCGTCAGTTGTTTATAAAACCGACACCTAAACCTCTTCAACGTCGGTGGATCGTAAAAACCGACGTCCAATTGGACAATATTTGCCCAAAATTATTTGGCGGGAACCACTATCAGCGTCGGTTATTGACGGATAACCGACACTGAATGTGACACTTTTAGCGCAAATTCTCATCATACATAGGTGTCGGTTTCTATCTAAATAACCGACGTTGTATGTGACACTTTTTCTTTTCGCTCAAAAATTGGATTTCGCGGGCGATTTTAGGCGTCGGTCTGTTATAACCAGCCGACGCGGAATACAAAGCGGTACCCGTGTCTGGCTGGTCTTCAAATATAGACGTCGGTTTGCATAAATAACCGACGTCTAATATTATAGGCGTCGGTTTTCCTAAATAACCGACGCCCAGAAAAGTGACACTGAATGTTGTTTCTGTACTAGTGTGAATAAGGGTTGCAATAAAGGTGATGCTTGGGTGCATATGATTGTGAGTGATGTAGATGGTATTTGTCCCTCCTATAGGAGTATGATATCCTAGGCATCTTGATAAGAGAGAATGAGAAAAGCATGGTCATGCACATGTGAGTCAATATGTGATATTGAGCTTACATATATCTTAGACAATCTGCTCTAGTTCAAGGAACACATATTAAATGTTGAAGAGGATGACTATTTCATGCCTCAAGTTCAATCTGGATATCAGTGAAAAAGGAACTATACAAACACAGTAACACCAATCATTGGTTGTAGGTTGAAGTTGTTCTTCAACTTTCCATTTACTTGGGTAGAAATGATGTGTGACTAGGCACCACTCTTTGCTTATGATGTCATAATTGGTTATGGACATTCACTGCCTACGTAATATGGGACCTATAGGGTCACACACATAGGATACACCTAGAAGAGGAGTTTTTATCATGAATGATAATTGAATTGATTGCTAAAGTGTTTAGGTATTCAATTCAAGCAACAAATCAATTGATTGAACTCCCAACTGACTGGTTCAAGAGTTGAAATGATCGATTGCAGTGTCAGGTTGATCTGATATTGCATCGCCCGAATTTTGGATGAGATGGGTAGTGAACTGGCAGGTTGACTTAGTGAACTGATCGATTTGTGATTGCGAGGCGGCCGTTTTGTGAACTGAGATGCCCGTTTTATGGTGCAATTTGATTGCATCAAGGATTAGTGATGATGTCATGTCATACATTAATTGGATTAGAACTGCCAATACATATGCGATTGGGAAATATGATGAAATGATAGGTTCACTTGGTGAATTGATCAACTTGCATGCCAACTGATTGGTTCACTTAGCGTACCAACTGTTTCACATGTCGTAGGTTGCGATTTTTCGTGAGTTTTTGGTCCTTTCCACTCCCACATAGATTGGGAACCCTAACCCTCATATAAATAGAGGGGTATTGGGGGCTTCTTAGACACATCAATTGTTGGATCAATGGGCTCTAGGGGGGGTGAATAGAGCTTCACACACTTCACAAAATCAATTAGACCACCAATTTATATTTAGTGCAGAAACTAATCCAAACAGCAATTTGATGTCTTAAACTAGCTTTCAAAGCAAGGATAAGAGACAAGGAATAGCAAGCACTTGGACAGGTGGTTTAGAGTGGTTCCACATCCTAAACTTAGAAACAATGTCAGTCAACTACCTAGAGTTGGTTAGACTCTAGGATTTGCAACTTGGTTCTCTTATATATCACAATACGATTACAAGATACATCAACCACACAACCAAGGACTTAGTTTCTCAAGCTAAGATCTTCTACCTTACCAAGGACTTATCCACTTTGCAAGTAGTCTTCAGCCTTCTTCAAAGGACTTACCCACTCTTGCTTTAGTCTTCAGCCTTGCAGGATTTACCCATCTTACTTGAGCTTTTCCTTGCACCTCTCCTTCTCTTAGAGAGCTTTTCCACGTTTCTCCTTCACTAGGAGATCTGGAGCAGCTGGCTTTCTTCACTCTTGAAGACCAACAACCATCTTCACCTTCACTCGGGGAAGAGCAGCATCCACTTCTCTTTCACTTGGAGAAGCAGCTTCAATCAATCTTCAAATGGAATATGTGGTAGGAAGGGAGAAATGAGAGCTTTACATCATACAAGGGATAGCTCTCATACACATGGACCTAACTCACTCATAGCTCACAAATTTATCTTAAAGGTAGAGAGAGAAAGGGGCTCAAGGGCTTGGAACACTCTCAACTATGCTAGCACCAAGTTTGCAATGGAAGAGCAGCTTGGAATGAACTCTAAGGGGGTCTATTTATAGTTGAGGGTGTCCCTTTAAGTTGTGGGACACTTGGATGCAAAAATAGCCGTTTTTTGTTCAAGGAAATGACTCTATTTTTGCCCAAAATACTCACCAACGGTCACATCACTTTTTCCTGCAAATTCCGTACAGTGCAATCGGTCGAGTTTCAATAGGGGTAACTTAACCGATCAAGTAAAAGATAAAACTGATATTCAAATGATTGGTCAAGTTTGTCCTGACAAAACTCGACCGGCCATTTAAACTCGAAATGACCAGTTACCTGATCGGTCAAGTTCTGTGAGCGCACAACTCGATCGATGCAATCTTTAGAAAATCGACCAAGGATGATCGGTTGAGTTTCAAGCCAGGGAAACTCGACCGACCAAGTTCCTGTAATCAAGTTTCTAATTTGCATTTAAAGTGATTAGCAGTTGGTGATTTTTGTCCCAAACCATTTTTCTCTTCTAAGTTACAAGTCAATTCATCATTACAAATGATTACATAGATGTTCTAAGGTCGTTTACATAGAAATCCCAAAACGCACACTTGTAGCTATTTTGACTTGAACTCGACCCATTCTAGGGCTTTGGATTTTAGATCCTTTTCATGTACCTAATGCCTGCAAATAATCTAAAACACACATATTAGATACATATGAGTGGAATGGTTAAGTCATTATCAAAATATAGGTAATGTATAACCTCTAGGTCAACATTCTCCCCCTTTTTGACAATGACAAACCATTCCTCAAACATATTGAAAAGGATATGAAAGTTATACCTTTGCCTTGTGAATTAGGGGGGTTCATGATAAGAACAATTTTGAATTGCTCCCCCTCAAACTATGCTTCCTCTCACATGTATGTTAGTTTCTCTACACATAGAAATACCAATATCCATGTAATGTGTAGTCCTTTGCAAGTTCACATAAAGAACAGTGAATTTGAACAAGAAAAGGATCTCACAGGCAAAAACGATATTCTATCAAAGAAAAAGCAATATGATTGAGTTTCAAGACTGATCTAGCTTGAAATATCTCTCCCCCTTTTGACATTATCAAAAAGAGAGGGGGGTAGAAGAGTAAAAAACTAGGTCTTCTCCAAAACTCAACCAAAAACATGTATGCAAGGTAGTAAACAACAATGTAAAGCATATATCACACAACCAAAAAGGAGAACACACAATCCAAGTCATAATCAAAATATAGCTCAAATTAGCACCAAGCATAAGATAAAACATAATAAATAGCCAAAGTGCATATCTAGGATATTACAACTCAGATAGATGTTCTTATGAAAGCAACTACAACCATAAAGTGATAAAACAGATATAAGAAACAGTACAACTCAGAAGAATGTGCCAAGATGGTTCTTATACAAAAGAGTCTAGAAAGAAGTATATGATTGGCATGCTAGACTATAAGCTAAGAAACCACCTAAACATCTAAGCTATCTTTATCTACAGCATCATCCTCGCTAGGGTTTTAGTCCTCATCCCCGTCATAAGGCGGAGCAGTAGTGCCAGCATCGGATCCAGCACCATCACCACCATCTTCGTCAGAAGCATCCTCACCATCACCGTCTTCAGCATCAGCATCCTCATCAGCATCCTCGACCTGGTCGGGCATCTCCTCATCATCAGGAGGACCAAAAGAACGACCGGGCCAACGGGCATTCTGCTCAGCCCACGACATACCAAGAGCAAGAAGCTCCTTGGTTTGTGGGAAGGACGGAGCAGAGTCTCCCAAGAAGGCAAGCAGAGTGGCCAGGGGGCCAGCAGGTAATGGCAGGAACGCAGGAGCAGAACTATCAGCAGCAAATGGTGGCGGAGCGGGAGCGGAAGGCTTGGGAGCAGGGAAGTAATGCTCGTATGCATAAGAAGCATAAGCACTACTTGGGTATGGTTGGTAGGTGGGATAGGGTGAAGCACATGATAGGTTCATGGTGGACATGATTGAACACATATCCTGGTGCAGGTGTTCCTGAACCTGTCGGTTGTACGCTTGTTCATGCATCATATATCCTAGTAGGGTTTCATTTGAAGCACGAAAGGATGCACAGCTGGGTCGGGTATGTGGCTACAGAGGTGGAGCACGGGTGGAGGAGGGTGGGTCAGCAGAGGTAGAGGCAGAGGTAGAAGCAGAAGCAGAAGCACCAGAGGCAGAAGAAAACACAGGGACAACCTTATAAAGAGTGGTTTCACTAATACAAACACCTTTTCTAGCAACCGGGTAATGGAAGTCAGAAAAGAGGGATTTATCAATGGTGAACTGGAAAAGACCACAGATCAGAGCTGGGTAGGGAGGGTGGGTGCCTTTGGTGTTCTTGCCGGTGTCAAAATAGGTCATGTGGTGTAAGATATATCTGGCCCATTTGACATCGATATTGTTTAGCAAACAATACATAATGACTGCAGTGTTTTCCGCAATGTCCGTTTGATTTCTCTTAGGATGGACCTTACAGTTAATCACCAAAGCCATTATGTGCCTCCGAAGGTCAAGAGAGGATGAAGGTAGGGTAGACCTCTTCTTGTAGGCCGCGTCGAGTTTCTTTAAAAATCGATGAATGTCCAGTAACGTCAATTCATGGTGTTTATAAAAACCTTCCGGGTCAAGAAGATCAAAATACTGTCCATAGTCCTTACGCCAAGTTTCGTTTTCCTTGTATCTTGCAAAAAAGATGTTTAATGTATCCTCAGAGATTTGGAAATGATGACTGGCAATCATCAAATTAATAACTACTTCAGTATTCGACGGGGGAACAAGCGTATCGTAGTTCCAACGCAAGTTTGCGTAGAACTCGTGTAGTGCCTTAGTGCTAGACATGTGATTGTTAAAGCAGTCACGTTCGATCGCAAGGGAGGATAGGTGATGGTTGGCGAGAAGCCTTGAAACAGAGTTAATCACCGCTTGAAAACAATTTGGGTCAAGCAAGGGGCGAAACAGAAAAGGAGTCTGGGGAAGAAGATCCTTGTACCGATTTACCGCCTCAAGAGACACAAAAGAGGTTTTATCAAACAAAATCAAGCGATTAGTCGAGGAAGAGTCTTGAGCATTGCCGGGAGCAGCACGTTTTTGTCTATGGGAAGCAATGGAAACGAAAACAGGAAGAAAAAAACGTGCACACGAGCAAGAGCAAACCTCAAACGCCGAAGAAACACCACCACGAGTGCCCGGGGAGGTCAAGAACGAGGTTTCTAGGTCACCCTAGGGTTAGGAATGGGAGGTTTAGGGCTGGGTGTGAGAGCTTAGGGCTTATAGGCAAGGAATCGGTCGACTATTTTTTAGTTGCAAGGGAAAATAGTCGGCCGATCCTAACTTTTAAGTTGGCTCAGCCCGCGGATCGGTCGAGTTCTGAGTGTGGTAAACTCGACCGAACGGTCCTCTGAAGAACTGCTCTCAGCTCCTGATCGGTCGAGTTTTCGAGGGTGGAAACTTGACCAAAGGTCAACCTGACCTAACAGTCACATTCTTAGATTCTAGCCATATACATGCCAATTAAATTCATTTTTCCATTCTATTGTGTATAATTAACATACTTAGGCACATTTAGCTCATCTTTGGGCACTATTTAGCAATAAAACATAAAGTTCGATAAAAACCCAAAAATAAGCAAAGACAAAGCATGTTGACAGGCAATTTAGGCACAAACAAGCATATATAGGCAAAACAAGGTGAAGATAGACATGAGCAAGCATATAGGAAAGAGACAACTAGCTAGATCACATGGAAAGATCATTCAAGTCAACAATAAGCAGTTTAGATCAAATAAAATTAAATTGATCTCTAGCTAGAGGTTTTGTAAAGATGTCCGCCAACTGATTTTCTGTGTCCACATGTGTGATATAGATATCTTTCTTGGTAATGTGGTCACGAAGGAAATGATGGTGAACCTCTATATGCTTGGCTCTACTATGCAATATAGGATTGTAAGATACATTAATTACACTAGTATTGTCACAAAAGATAGGAGAAGCATCAAAAAATATGTTGAAGTCTTGGAGCATTTGCTTCATCCATAGGACCTGTGCACAACAACTCCCGGCTGCAATGTATTCAGCTTCGGTAGTTGATAATGCCACTGTACTTTGTTTGTTGGAGAACCAAGACACTAAGAATGGTCCTAGAAGGAAGCAAGTGCCACTTGTGCACTTTCTATCAACCAAACACCCTGCTTAATCCGCATCACTATATGCTCTAAGAGTAAAATCCCTTAATTTAGGATACCATAGTCCTAAATTGTGGGTTTTGGATAAGTACCTTAAAATCCTCTTAACAGAAATAAGATGCGACTTCTTAGGGCTAGATTGAAAGCGAGCGCACAAGCCAACACTAAATATAATATCAGGTCTAGAGGCAGTTAAATAAAGTAAACTTCCAATCATACCTCTATAGAGCTTCTCATCTACTTTTTCACCTTCTTCATCTTTGTCAAGTTTGGCGGTGTTTGACATGGGTGTATCCATCGGCTTCATGTTCTCCATCCCAAAGTGCATGAGTAGTTCACTTGTGTACTTGCCTTGGTTGATGAAGTTTCCTTCTTTTGTTTGCTTGATTTGAAAGCCGAGGAAGAAGGTCAACTCACCCATCATGCTCATTTCAAACTCACTCTGCATAAGAGAACTAAACTCCTTGTAAAGATCAAGATCAGTCCCGCCAAAAATGATATCATCAATATATATTTGAATTATAAGAAAATGGTTAGAAGTGTGTTTTAGAAACAAGGTAGAATCAACTTTGTCCATGACATACCCGTTATCTAACAAAAAGTTCTTTAGTTTCTCATACCAAGCTCGTAGTGCTTGTTTGAGTCCATAGAGAGCTTTTTGCAACAAATAAACATGATTGGGTAACTTGTCATTTTCAAAGCCCGGAGGTTGAGTAACAAATACTTCCTCCTCGATTGTACCATTCAAAAACGCACTTTTAGCATCCATTTGATATAACAAGAAATTTTTGTAACTAGCAAAGGCAAGTAGCATACGAATAGATTCTAATCTAGCAACAGGAGCATAAGTTTCATCAAAGTCAATACCTTCCTGTTGGTTGTAACCTTGTGCTACTAACCTTGCTTTGTTTCTTACCACTTTTCTTTGCTCATCTAGCTTGTTGCGGTAGACCCATTTGGTGCCAATGATTTTTCTATCACTTGGTCTTGGCACTAGGGTCCACACACAATTCTTCTCAAATTTCTCTAGCTCTTCTTGCATGACAAGGATCCACTCATCATCACCAAGGGCTTATTTGATGTTCTTTGGCTCTAGTTGGGAGATGAAGGCACTATCTGCTTGTTCTTTGTTGTGAGCAACTCGTGTCCTCACTCTCTCGAAAGGGTTGTTAATGATCAACTCCTTGGGATGATTCTTTGCAAAGCGGGGAGTGAGATCCTTCTTTTCTTCTTCTTCTTATTCTATCACCTGCTTACCTTTATTTTTTATGTTGAGGTCTTTTAATATGGGGATCAATTCATCTGCAACATCATCATCACCAACATGCTTGCCAATAACAAGGTTAGTTTCAATAAACTTAACATTGATAGATTCTTCAATTTTAGACAATTCAATGTTGAATACTCTATATGCCCTGCTAGTAGTGTTATAGCCTAGGAAGAAAGCCTTATAGGATTTCAGATCAAACTTGTCAAGAGAATCCTTCATGTTTAAAACAAAACAAGGACATCTGAAAACATGAAAGAAATCAATAGACGACTTTCTATCACGCCATAGTTCATAGGGGGGTTTTTCTTTAAAGAACGATGTGTGAAAACTCGGTTTTGCACAAAGCATGATGTGCTAACAGCTTCAGCCCAAAACTTCTTAGGAGTGTCATACTCAAGAAGCATGGTCCTAGCCATCTCTTGTAGCGACCTGTTCTTCCTCTCTACAACCCCATTTTGTTGAGGCGTACGAGGAGAAGAGAAATTGTGCGAATAACCAGATTTTTCACAAAAACGCTCAAAAAGATCATTTTCAAATTCTCCCCCATGATCACTATGGATAGAAACAATTCGGCAAAAATCTTCATTTTCAACCCGTTTACAAAAGCTCGAGAAAACATCAAGAGTATCACTTTTAGAAACGAGAAAGAAGGTCCAAGTATATCGAGAGAAATCATCAACAATAACAAGACAATACTTGGAACCACGAAGTGTTTGCATTCTCATTGGTCTGAATAGATCAATATGAAGAAGTTCAAGAACTCTCTTAGTACTCATGACTCCTTTGGATTTAAAAGAGGATTTGGTTTGTTTCCCTTGTGTACAAGGTTGGCATTCATCATCCTTATCAATGTCCAATTTAGGAAGTCCTCGGACCAAGTCCTTTTTGTTCAACTTCTTCATTTGATGCAAATTCACATGACCCAAACGACGATGCCAAAGAGAAAGATCATTTTTATCCACTACCAAGAATCTATTTATTATGGGTTTAAGAGCATCAAGAATAGTAACATAAAGATTACCATTTCTAGTTCCCTTATATATAACATTGTAGGAGAGGGAATCTAGAAACAAGCATTCTAAAGAAGTAAACAACACAAGATATCCATTGTCACAAAGTTGACTAACACTAATTAAATTGTGATGTAGGCCATCAACAAGCAACACATTTTTAATACATAGCTCATTGCCTACATCACCCTCACATATGACCTTACCCTTCTTGTTGTCCCCGAAGGTTACCGATCCTCCTTTCTTTTTCACAAACTTGTTGAAATGGCTGATTTCTCCAGTCATATGTTTAGAGCAGCCACTATCAACAATCCATCTCTTTTTAACCTGCAAGAAAGAAGGATGTCAGAACTCCACTCAAACTTGGGATCTGGGGTTAGCTTGGGGACCCATTTCATCTTTGGGTTGGTCCCCTTGGGCTTGTAAGGACAATAAGTGGAGTAATGGTCATCACATTTATAATGAACACAAACCATAGGGTTCTTAGAGCTGGAAATCTCTCCATGGAAAATAGGAGGTTCCACACTCTTCTTCTTACCCTTGTTCTTGCTCTTTTTCTTACCTTTGGGAGCAGTGCCATCATATCCCAAACCACAAGTACCAACATGTTTGGTAGAGTGTTCTAGGACATCATTGAGGAATTTCTTTCCCGAGAGAAACCTTTGCAAAGTAGATCTTAACTTAGCATTATCATCACTAAGATTTATAACAGTAGTAGAAAGACTAGCAAGATCTTCTCTAGCATGCAAAAGATCAGCCTCAAGACAAAGGGCTTTAGTAAGAAAGGAATTTTTTTTCTAAAGTTAAGCTAGCAACTTCATTTTTGGCAAAACAGGTCTAGAAGATAAATCATTAACTTGAGCAAGCAACTTGACATTTTCAGATTTAAACACAACAATCTCTCTTTGATAAGTATAGACTTCATCTCTCCTAGCATCATCAATAAGTTTGAGTTCCACATTTTCAGTTTTAAGAACCTCAAGCTCATCTAGACACTTTTGGTTTTCTATCTTAAGATTTTCAATATTTTTAAGATATACACCATTCTCAACCTCTACTCCATTGTATTGAAGTTCAAGGTCAAGAAATTTCCCTTGCAAGGAATCTATACTCTCAAGATGCAATTTTTTATTTTGATCAAGAATATCAATTTTAGCATAAAGATCATCAACTATCTTGCCTGACCTTTTTCTCTTAGATTTGCATTGAGCAAAAGATGATTGACATTCATTTAGCATATCAATGATAGTTTCTTTAGGCAGCTCTAGCAAATTTACTTCACTTACCTTGGTTACCTCACTTACCTCACATACATCTTCACTAGTAGAGGCCATGAGAGCTAGATGGCATTCTCCATCTTCGGAGCTTAAGGAGCTTGAAGAAGACTCCTCCCACGCTGCATGAGCTGCATCTTTGGATCTTCTCTCCTTCTTGTCTCTCCTCTTGTACTTGGCTTCTCTCTTGTACTTGTCGTCTTTCTTGTGGCTGCTCTTGTGATGGCTCTTCTTGACCTTTGGGCAGTCACTCTTGTAGTGGCCTTTTTGACCACACTCATTGCATCTTGGAGTTGAAGAGGAGGGCTTTCTCTTGAAGTGTTTCCCCTTTGAGTAGTTTGCTTCATGCTCATTGGAACCTTCATCTTCACTTGAGGAAGGGTTGGGAGACTTCAAGGTGAGTTGTTGTTGCCAGGCCATTTCTTCAATTTGTGCTTTAAAGGTTGTGTCATTTATCTTCTTAGACTCCTTTTCTTCTCTTTTCTCTTCCTCTTCTTGCTTGTCAAGCCTAGGTTCATGGGCTTGGAGGTTACCAACCAGCTCCTCAGTTGACAACTCACTTAGCTTGTACACCTCTTCAATTGAAGTAACCTTAGGCCCCCATCTCTTAGGAAGAGATCTCAAGATCTTGGCGTTGATAGTACCTCTATCCATTACACTCCCAAGGGCTGCCAAACTATTCAAGATGGCATTGAGCCTAGTGTACATATCAGCCACTCTCTCATTCTTACCCATCTTGAAATTCTCTAGAAGACCGCCAAGCATGTAGACTTTGGCCTCCTTCACTTGCTCGGTTCCTTCATATGTGATACGCAATTTGTGCCATATTTCATGTGTCGTGTCCCAAGAAGAGATCCAGTTGAACTCGGATGGAGTAAGAGCGGCGTAGATGATGCTCACAGCTTTGGCGTTGAGTTGAGCATACTTCATTTCAGCTTCAGTCCATGTGGTGATGTCCCATTTTGGATCTTCATATTTGAGGTGGACAATCTTCCACATTTCATAGCTCACACCTTGGAGATAGAATTGCATTCTCCTCTTCCAATAAAGAAAGTTTGTGTCGTCGAAGATTGGAGGTCTCATGGAGAAGCTTCCTTCAAGGTTGAGTGAACCAAGAGCCGAATCGCCCATCTTCTCCTACTTGTTGAATTAGCTTGGAGAAGACCCGCTCTAATACCACTTGTTGGATCAATGGGCTCTAGAGGAGGGGTGAATAGAGCTTCACACACTTCACAAAATCAATTAGACCACCAATTTATATTTAGTGCAAAAACTAAATCAAACAACAATTTGATGTCTTAAACTAGCATTCAAAGCAAGGATAAAAGACAAGGAATAGCAAGCACTTGGACAGGTGGTTTAGAGTGGTTCCACATCCTAAACTTAAGAACAATATCAGTCCACTACCTAGAGTTGGTTAGACTCTAGGATTTGCAACTTGGTTCTCTTATATATCACAATAATATTACAAGATACATCAACCATACAACCAAGGACTTAGTTTCTCAAGCTAAGATCTTCTACCTTACCAAGGACTTACCCACTTTGCAAGTAATCTTCAGCCTTCTTCAAAGGACTTACCCACTCTTGCTTTAGTCTTCAGCCTTGCAGGATTTACCCATCTTACTTGAGCTTTGCCTTGCACCTCTCCTTCTCTTGGAGAGATTTTCCATGTTTCTCCTTCACTAGGAGATTTGGAGCAGCTGGATTTCTTCACTCTTGAAGACCAGCAACCATCTTCACCTTCACTCGGGGAAGAGTAGCATCCACTTCTGTTTCACTTAGAGAAGCAGCTTCAATCAATCTTCAAAGGGAATATGTGGTAGGAAGGGAGAAAGGAGAGATTTACATCATACAAGGGATATCTCTCATACACAGGGACCTAACTCACTCATAGCTCACGAATTTATCTTGAAGGTAGAGAGAGAAAGGGGCTCAAGGGCTTGGAACACTCTCAACTATGCTAGCACCAAGTTTGCAATGGAAGAGCAACTTGGAATGAACTCCAAAGGGGTCTATTTATAGTTGAGGGTGTCCCTTTAAGTTGTGGGACACTTGGATGCAAAAATAGTTTTTTTTGTTCAAGGAAACGACTCTATCTTTGCCCAAAATACTCACCAACGGTCACATCACTTTTTCCTGCAAATTTCGTACAGTGCAATCAGTTGAGTTTCAATAGGGGTAACTCGACCGATCAAGTAAAAGACAAAACCGATATTCAAATGATCGGTCGAGTTTGTCCTGACAAAACTCGACCGACCATTTAAACTTGAAATGGCCAGTGACCTGATCGGTCGAGTTTTGTGAGCGCACAACTCGACCGATGCAATCTTCAAAAAATCGACCAAGGATGATCGGTCGAGTTTCAAGCCAGGGAAACTCGACCGACCAAGTTCCTGTAATCAATTTTCTAATTTGCATTTAAAGTAATTAGCACTTGGTGATTTTTGTCCCAAACAATTTTTCTCTTCTAAGTTACAAGTCAATTCATCATTACAAGTGATTACATAGATGTTCTAAGGTCGTTTACATAGAAATCCCAAAATGCACACTTGTAGCTATTTTGACTTGAACTCGACCCATTCTAGGGCTTTGGATTTTAGATCCTTTTCATGTACCTAATGACTGCAAACAATCTTAAACACACATATTAGATACATATGAGTGGAATGGTTAAGTCATTATCAAAATATAGGTAATGTATAACCTCTAGGTCAACATCAATTACCTCTGACAATTATTTGTCTTCTCTAGTTGTGGTAACTGAGAGAACCCGAGAAAGTCCTACCCAATAAAGGGAGGGATAGAAAGGGAGAACAAGTGTGGGAGAGTAATTTGGTGACTAATACACCAACGGGAGGGAAAACTTCTTCATGTCTGTTCTAGTAGAATGACAGGAGTTTTAGATGATCCATGTGGACTTCTATAGAGAGGTTGTTGTCTGTCAATATGAGGACAATGTCAGCCTATTGTCCGTGATGGAGACCAAGAGTTGTTGCATACACCATTCATGTGCAACTAGAAGGTAGTTTCCCCAACTATAACGATCATGATATTGCCACTGGACTTACTCCAAGTCCAGGTATATCCTCAAAATCATCATTTTTATTATATAGTTATTTATGTGATCCGCTAGTTTAATGGGGAATATGACAGTAAATTTTTTGTTTTTGATGCACATCTAATGTCATATTTCCCTACTATGATATCAGAACCATATCAATTTACTATATTTCAGGATAATCGATATGATCATATTTTTGGTTTTATCATTTATTTATTGCATACGATGTGAATATTAATATCCAATTAAATACCACATACAATCCCATATATATATAAATATATATATATATATATATATATATATATATAAATATATATATATATAGAGAGAGAGAGAGAGTCAGGCTAGAATACACTCGAGTGTACAGATCGCACAAATACACTCAAGTGTGTTTGCATATCAAGACTATTTTTTACAAAATGTAAACCATTGATCTTCACCGTCATACTATAACTCGACTACATAAATTTTTTGAGCCCATTTGGATGAGTGTAAGCCACTCATCCAAGGGCAACAAAATCTATGCGTGAAACTAATTTGAAATGCATAATTTTTACGGTCTTTATAACATGAGCTATAAATGTCCAAATGTTATCAAATTTTGCATATGAGCTATTCACAAGATGTTTAAGAAGATATATACATATATATATATATATATATATATATATATATGGCATTCATTCATTGCCCGCGCGGGTAGCCTGGAATTTCGCTACCCGACAGCTAAAAAAGTAACTCTTCTGGCCACAAAAGTAACTCTGCTGTCAAAAAAGTAACTATGGTGATAAGAAAGTAACTCCACGACTAAAAGAGTAACTTTGTACAAAATATACAACATATATATAAGGACGGATTTTTTTGATTTTGGTGGGGCAAATGATATTATTTTTGGATGAAATTTTTTGGGGAGCTAGATAAAATGTTCCTCTGCAATTGTGAATTTTTTTTCTTCAAAAAAAGTGGTTGAAAGAGTGGGCGGGTAGCTACCCGCGCGGGCAATAAAGATGGGCCCATATATATATATATATATATATATATATATATATATATATATATATATATATAGAGAGAGAGAGAGAGAGAGAGAGACTAGAATACACTCAAGTAGTTTTTCATGATGTAATATTTTTTGAAAAATCTAATCCATTGATCTTCTTAATCATCTTGTGAATAACTCATATACAAAATTTGAGCACATTTGGACATTTACAGGTCATGTTATAAAGACCGCAAAAATTATGCATTTCAAATTAGTTTCGTGCGTCAATTTTGTTGCCCTCGGATGAGTGACTTACACTCATCCAAATGGGCTCAAAATTTGTATGTAGTATAATTATAGTATGACAATGAAGATAAATGGTTTACATTTTGTAAAAATAGTCTTGATATGCAAACACACTTGAGTGTATCTGTGCGATCTGTACACTCGAGTGTATTCTAGCCTGACTATATATATATATATATATGAAATTTATGGGCGTCACCCTAAAAGCGAGTTTTGATGATGGATGTGAAGCATGATTATGGCCAATAAACCTATAAATTTGTGCATGGTTGTGTGGTAGGTTATTCCTATTTTTTTTCAGTTTGCATACTGAGTTTGTACCTTATCTTCCAATTGTAAAAGTATTATTATCTCTTACCTTTGCTCCCCTCAAATGTAACTCGAGGCTTCTTTATGATCATGTAATATTACGATAATTTAATTTCTTGTTACAAAGAAGAAGGTGAGTTGCCTGAGAAGCCAAATCAATTGATTCGAGACCAAACCAATCAACTGGAGGACCCAAAAGATGGTAGACCAGAGTCTAAACGGCTACTGTGATGACCAACCAATCAGCCACAAGGCGAGCTGACCAGTTCAAGGATTGAACCGATCAAACTATATTTGCAAACATGTATCTTTATCAACTACATGTTTCTACATTAGGTGTAGACCCTAGGTTGTGACAATTTCTTTTGGCTCCAAGGAATTCCAATAGAATGGTCATAACCATCACTTATGTTTATTGCATTTTTTGTTGTGGGGTATAGTATGCATACGATACAATCTATATGTATGTGGTGATGGATATGTATATGTATTTACAAATACAAATCCCTCAATATAATATTAAGTCCAAGATGCTTTTCATAAGAAACACATCAAAAGCATGATCAAGCAAGCATAGTTTAAACCAAAGTATAGTGTGTCGTCTATCTCGTGGAAGTGCGATGGTAGGTATGTAGATCTACCAAAGTAGGGTACATATTCTATCATGTTTGATTTTGGGTTAGGTTTAACTTTGTGATCTTAAGGAGATTAAGTACCTAGAAGCATAAAGTCGGATTGTGACAAAGAGTTGTGCACACCATCTATCCAAGAGTTGCATTTAGATGCAATCGGCAAGTGTTTCCTACCTAAATAATCAATTTGTGGGTGATCGGCCAAAGTTGAGTCATGATTTGATGAAATATGGATCTTAGATCACTAGAAAGTTTGTACACCACAATCTTCTAAATTGGTAGTGAGAGTTATCAATTTTAAGAAAATAGTGGGAGTGATAATTAATTAAAGGCCTAATTAAATATCATCAAATACTATTCACATCAAATCAAATCAAAAGGTATTTTGATAAAATGCCAAAATTCTTGTAGAATGAAATGGCAATCAAATCATCATTGTGATTGGTACTTATGAAGGAAAATATAAATGAGATATATCCCCATATTTGGTTCGGGATTTTGATACGTGTTCTCTGTATTCTTGAAAAACTAGTGCCAGTGCAATTTTCTCCTTGTGCACCTAAGGCTGAAATGGATGCTTACTTGAAGCATGGAAATGATATCATGGACATTAAAAACCTTATGCTGAGCTATATGGACTATGAGTTGCATGCGCAACATGAAAGGTATAATGTCTCTAATGTGTTGTTTGAGTGCAAGCTGACAGAGGGAGACCCAATACAGTCCCATGTGCTCATTCCGAAATTTAAATGTGCTCAATACAAGTTTACCATGTACTCATATAAGTTAAGTATAAATGATGAGATTAATACAAATGTTGTATTTTAAATACATATTTATCAAACAATGTAATGAAAATATTAGTAAAGCTAATTGTTGTCAATCTAAATTCACTGTTATATAAACAAAGTAACTAGCAATTGCAGAATTTGTTAACTGGATAGTTAAAATTCCATAACTCTTGGACTATTGTAGTAACTAAAATGAGTCTACTTGAACAACCCCCAGATTTCATGGATCAAAATTTGGTGGGAAATCTAATCTCACTGACAATTTGTAGTGTTAGAAACTTGTCTAAAATTGATACTATACATAAAGAGATACTTGGGTTTTCTCCTCAACAACAAAGATCAACATCTAACATCAATTGTCTATAGAAACAATTTTATAGATTATTATAATAGTTTTAAAGTGTAACAAATACAATATATAACACTACTATAGGTCAAAGATGTACTAGCGATCTTCAACACACATGGACATGCAAGCACATGTAAGCTTCAAGCCACCTCCAAATCAAATCTACTGAGCTTCAAGCTTGGATATTGAGGTTCTAAGTATCTCTAAATAGTCATGTAGGTGTCTAGGGCTCCAAAGAATGCAATAGTATTGATGGATGTGGGTTATATATCAACATAGGTGAGGAAAGACCAAAACAACCCAACTTAAGTGAGGCTATTGAAGCTCAAAGAAAGGAGGCTATCGAGGCTCTTGGGCTTTAAGCTAGAAAAGGAGACCTATAAAGGATCCAAACCATTGAGGGTCATCACCATAATGTCTTATATCTCAAGAGATATAGAGGCTAAAAACCCTCCCATGTATTGAGGTTCAACAATCAACCTAACTATCGAGTCCTCTCTTCAACCCTATCAAGGCTTGGAAGGGTTTAAAGCCATTGAAGGTCAAGTTTCTCCACCTATAGATGCTCAAATAACTCAAGCATCCACATAAGGCTAGGGTTATAAATAGGGTTAGAGCCCTAGATCAAAATCCTAATCAAACAAGGTTCAAACCATCCAAAGGTCATAAAATGCAACAATCTTATGAAATAACACATGTTGTATGGTAATTTTTTCTCAATTTGAATTTTAATCTTCAATTATTATGAATTTGTAATTAAGTCCACAACTTGCAAGGAAACATAAAATTAGGGTAAACAAAGTTCAATGTAAACTAGACCCTAGTTTCCACTTAATAAATTGATTCCAAAACTTAATTATGCATTCAGTTGTGATAATCAAGCAAGATTACACTGCAATTAAGGTTAAGCTGGGTTTAGGATCTCACAATATTGGTATATTTATATTTGGTTAAATGAAATTAGCTCTTAGACATATTAAAAGGATTAGTGGATACTCTCAACAAAAGGTAAGCATGCCCATATACTTTGAGTATGAAGTTTGACGTCATTCTATGCTTTATTATAATATGAATATCCATGCAAAGTTCTCAAATATCATTTTCAAGAACCACTATCATGCTCATGTGAAGAAATCAATTTAAAATGATCATATTCTAGTTAATTAAAAAATCATGTAAATGGATCAGATAGTATTGTCCTCATCATTTATTTTATTTTGAGCCTTTGGGCCTCATAAGCTCAAATACATAATATTTATGTTACTTATGTGCAACCATGAGCTCGAATGGAGATAGTTATGTTATGATTTGAGTCTCTAGGCCCTTATGAACACAATTTTTGTAATTCTTAGTAGAGCCCATGAGCCTTATGAGCTTTGGTGGATCATTCAAATTTGATTATGCATAATACTCAAGAGCACATTTCATGCAAGTTTTGAAATAAAGGGAAATATAATCAACCCTAAGAGAATACCAAGTATTCAATTTAAATCTAGAACTATTAGTTTAATTTTTTAGGTTTCAGTCATCGTCAAGTATTATTTATGTTTTCTATAACATACTCAACGCCAGTTACTTTGGCGTTATTTTTTATATATATGCATGAATGAGGATGTGATGTTCGTAGAAGAGGAGAATCATGAAGCTTAGACAAGAAGGATTACATATAAAAGATAATCTAGGAGTTTTGCCCATGTGGTGGTGCCAACTACCGTATTCATGACTAGATTAGATTTTTTTTTAGATTATAAGGATCATTAGTTTATTTTGAGTTTTTTGTTAATGTTTTAGAACATAAGACATGAGAACTGTGATCTTTTATCTTGTGTAGGTGGAACATAAACTTTATATTTTATACAACGATCTTTATATGTGTGACATCCCCAGTGAATAATTGGACTTGATACTTTGCTCAATGTGTGTGTTTGAAAAGTGGGGTGTTATCATAGTCCAACCCACCCCAATATCTAATGATCCCACTCCTCCTTTGTCGTCATGATGTAGAGTTGAATTTGTCTTGCACACAAGCATCAATTTGTGCAATAGGGTAGTGCACTCTGCCATACCTTTGATTCTTTGTCTCTATTGGAGCATATTGTGATTAGGCTGGCCCTGGGATTGAGACGGGGGAATCCAAATTTACCTTGTGGGTAGTTCAAAATTCAAAATAGTTCGGGTAGAGATATGGTTGGATGGCAATCGAGTTCTAGCCTAGATCATTGAACCGAATTAGGATTCCAAAATCTAGCTCACAACAAGATGGTTGGACCGGATGTCCAGATGGAATTTTTGTTAAAGTGCACCAAGATCCGGTTCGAGTCGCATGTGACCAAATGCGTATGGCAGCAAAACTAAGACAAAGACAAAGTTATCCAGTTGTTGTTGGTCTGGTTCCGAATAGGGTCTTCTTGTTAATATCACGTATACTTTGGACTTGCCCCCAAAAAATGCAACGCATACGCCCATACGTGCCTATGAACGTCTCACGTCTGCAGTCTACTTGGCACTTCATCCTGCGCATACTTCAATCTCTGACAACACTGGATTTGTCAAAGGTCATCTCTTCCTGAGCCGTCCTTGCTCTTTCTGCAACTTGTACGCAGAAGTGAGAGAAAGCAATGAGGCGTCCTTAATAACTATAGAAATCAAGAAAACCCAACTACAAATTACTCAGAAAACAATCGCCAGACATAAATTACTCGACAAAGAAGTTTCAAAGAAAGCTCGATGCTTCAAAGTGGGTAGATGTTATCGTTTGCGGAAAAGTTCGAAAGCGACGTTTTTCCGGGGAAAAGGTAAGCACAAACGACGTATGGGGGCGTGGGGAGGGGGATCAATATGAGCTCAACGTCACCCATTTCCCCAGAAATAATAATATTAAAACCAGCTTGAGTTCGAGGCGGGATTAGTTTAAGCTTCAGATGTTCATTTTTTATAATCCGTAATTGGTTTTGCACCTCCCAGATTGGATCAGAGTTGGGAGGGAGGAAGAAGAGACCGGAAGGAGAGGGCAGTCAAAGACAAAGCGGGGAAGAACAGGTGACAGCAGCATAGCATAGCACGCCTTCGTTGGATAGGCAGGGTGCCAAAGGGGGTTTAAGTTGAACTAGCTGGGCACAGCTTCTTCTGAGCTAAAATCTTTGGCCTCGTGTGTGGGGTGGGTAATGATCGAAGTTTTTACTTTCTCTTCTGTGATTTGAGGACTTAAGGCCTAAGCACCGCGGGGACCGGGGAGGTTGGAGGTAAGCTTTATTTCTTCCCCGCGGCGAAGAGGTTGGTGGGACGAAAAAGGGCCTTGCTTTTGCTGTACGGATTGGCTTGGAAGGTTGGTGAGTAGGCGCTCTAGCACTTGTTAGGGTTTGTCAGCTCTCAGTTATTGCTTCTGCAAATTTCCTTGTTTGGGAAAGACCGGTACTTGAGTTTCAACTGGTTCCGGTTGCCGTTGGTGCTCCTACTATCCATTTTTTTCTTGAATCAAGCTTGGGGTAGGTTATCTGTTAGCTCCCTTACTTGAGGAGCAGGAGTGGTACGGTTGGTGAGGGTGATCATGGATAATGGGGAGTAAAACTGGGCGTGTTGGCGTAGAAGATGCTAAGTGTTTCAGAGGGCCACAGTTGGAATGCGCGGCTTGGTTCTTACATTGCCGCCAGTGCCTTGAGGCATTACTAGG
The DNA here is from genome assembly GCA_963693085.1 of Alisma plantago-aquatica. Taxonomy (NCBI): domain Eukaryota; kingdom Viridiplantae; phylum Streptophyta; class Magnoliopsida; order Alismatales; family Alismataceae; genus Alisma; species Alisma plantago-aquatica. The sequence goes on from OY856410.1 coordinate 236,173,639, forward strand.
TAACTCTCTTATCATTCAGGTTCAGTTATGTTAACTCTGCCCCAAATACGTCATCTTTTTCCAAGTAGTTTTATATCATGTGCAGCTCCAAAATTTGGCGATAAATTATTTCTATAGCGCTAATTTACTTCTCTGCTAAAAGCTACCTGTCGCTTCGTTTTTTGTCTTCTCAGATAGCTCCTTCATCACCTGCCAATGCTTTTCGTTGTGGCATTTTCCATAGCAGGTATAGGAATTACAGAGATGTTTCGTGTGGGGTTGGGGGTGCACTGCTGTTTCCCAGCATGCAAATGAATTTGCTTGGAGTAGTGTTTATCTGGCAAAGGACTTAACACTAGTGTGCGGGAATTAAAGAATTATCACTAAAACGTGGGATTGCAGAATTTGAGAACCATGAAAATGCATTTAGATGTCCACGAGTCACTTTTATACTATAATCACATTCTCTCATTGAGGATCTCTGGTTATCTTTACTTTTGGTTGAAACATTGTATACTATAAGATTAAGTATCATTCTAACACCGGAAATTTTACATTATTCGAGAAATAATAATATTTCCATAGTCAGAAATTTTCTATTATTCTAGAAATTTTCCATTATTCTATAAATAATAATATTTATCCATAGTTTATTGAAGTCGTACTAAAAAGTCCCCGCTGTAAAGGATGCTATTTAAAAAAATCTTCTGAAACTAGCTGGTGTACACAATATTCCCCCTGCCCCAGCTTAGTAAATTTGCATGCCTATCATGTGGCAGTACATGTCCCTATTTTTGCTGCCTAAAAGCTAAATATGGGTGGATGAGAGGTGGTTCTGAGCTATGTTTTGGGGTAGAGGGTGTACATGAGGAGGGAGGGAAAAGCGGTGCATAAGATAGAGAAGATGCCTATGGGCATGAGGGAGAAGATACAATGTGCTTACTTTGGTCCACCTAACTGTCCACATTAAAAACACCTAATTCTTTGGTCCACTTTTCATCTCCTATAGTGAACTTCAACAATAGACACAAAAAAAAACAACATAATTGTCCCAATCTCTTTCATTTTGAGGAAAATACAAGAATTGCACATACGGATAGAACACAATACTTTTTGGTTGTGAAAGACAACAAACATAGTAAGAAACATGTTACATGAGCAACACAACAAGGGAGTAAAAATTGTATTTTGTATGGAAAACAAGACAAACATCTTTGGCAACATACTAGTTTGATGAATTGTCCACAAGAGTGTAGTGGTGATTGGACCATGGAGTTAAGTAGGGTTTTTTTGTAAGTAGGATGTCTTCGTGAACTCGTGTTTGGGTTGAATTATTATGAGGATTTTTGGTTTGTATTCTAGTTGCACCATCATCACACTGTGCTAGCACTTGAACTACACCCCCTCACGTTAGGCTTATTCTGGGTTATGGGTCATGGTCGAGTGGGCTTCCACACTATTTGGCTTTGTAATGGTTTATATGCTAAGTAAGAATTAAAGATTCTAAATCTCTCCTATATGCTCTCCTTAAATTAATTTAGACATACCTCTTCCCCTTTTATCTATGCTTGAATGAAGAGCATAACATACGATTGGCACATTTGTCGATATATGAAGCACATGTCCATATCATCGAGGTACACTCGCTTAGCTTTTCCTTAATACTCACCACCCCAGATTTATTCCTTATATAATTGTTTCTCAAGCATTATTTCTTTGTCTTCCCACACCTCTATCATTTATGCAAATTCATCTCGTTGACCCCTTGTTTCTTCACTGCCCAACATAACTTCCATATAACATTGCTAGTTGCATATATGTTCATAAGACATGATAAGCCTAGGTTTCCAAGTGTATCTCTTCTCCCAAGTATAATAGAAAACATAGATCCATTCAAATCCAACATAAGCCCAGGTTTCCAAGTGTATCTCTTCTTGCACATTTGATAGCAATGGGTGTATAGGAGGTATGAGGAATTGTTTCACTCCTTATCACCTCTTATCCGACATTTCCATGTTCTTTTGCCAAGTGGCAGGGGAGAAATACATTTAACAACCTAGATCTTTCACTTAAGGCTAGTGAAATAGATGGATAGTAAGTCAAGACTTAGGAGGGAGATTAGCCAAGCTCCTACAAGGCAACTGGGCTCTTTTTCACAACTTTTCTAATACCTCTTTTCCCTCTACACCCTAACTAGTATGAAACACGCATCCAAGCCAGAGTGGGATAGAAGGGATATATATTTGGCATGAAAATGACACTGCATTAAAGAACATTAAGTAATGTTGTGCATGTTCATTCCCGATCAACATGGTATCACAAACCCATTACCTCAAAAACCCCCAAAAAGGTTCTAGCTACTCATAGTAATAAAGAAACATGGAGAGAGGGGAAGGAGATAGAAGGAGCCATGGAGAAGAGTTGTTTGGTGCAGCTAGAAGCTCCTCCTTCTTGGTCTCTCCTCGAGTAGATCCCAACTGCTCCACCTTGGATGGAAGGGAAAATAGAAGTGGAATAGCAAGTGTTAGGGTTTTGGAGGTGGATGGTGATGGGATAGGTGATGGAACATGGCAAGTGAGGTGTGGAGGTATGGTGGCTTGCTGGTAGGTGTCATCCACTTGAAGTGTTTATATACCAGGTTTAGGTGTGGTAGATCAACCCTATTAAGTGGGGGCAGTTTAGGAAACTAGGTGGAAGATCTGGGTAAGTGGCGACTTACAAATCTGCTTTGCCTTTGCATGGTCGTGGTGATGCCTAGGAAAAATGACCATGTTAGCTAGAACGGTCATAGTGGAGATATGATAAGTTGGCTATGGAAGTGGTGAGTTTCAATGGATGCCACCATGGTCATGTGACAACACCATGACTGCTTTGGCCTGAGTGTTACACGGTCGTGTTGGGGTGAACCACACTTGGTGGATGCTATTAATTCCAAGTTATTTTCTGGGTCAACTCTACCCCTTAGGGATCTTCGTACCATCGCCTTTATGAGCAAAATGGCTATGGTGGTCTTGATGTAAAATGGCCATTTTGTTGTGAAATGGCCGTTTGGTATATCTTTTTGCACTTTGTCTTTGAACTTTGATTACTTGACAGTCCTTTCTTCGACATGTCCCAGATGAAATTTTGATCGATATTGGGGTTGACTTAGATCAATCCTACCTTCCACCATGAGTTGGTGAATGTATCAAATCTTCCATATCAATTCCACATCCATTTTGAGCACCGAGTACTTATAAAACATGCAAATAATGCCGATAAGTGCATTTTAACATAGTTAAGATTTATGGGATAGGTGATGGGACATGGCAAGTGAGGAGTCGAGTTATGATGGCTTGATGGTAAGTGTCAACCACTTTAGTGTTTATATACTAGGGTTAGGTTGGTGGATCAACCCTAGTAAGTGGGGGGTGGGTAGTTTAGGAAACTAGGTTGAAATTTGGGTAAGTGGTGGCTTACACATCTGCTTTGCCTCACCACGGCCGTGGTGATGCCTGTATTAGGTAGAACGGTTGTAATGGGAATATGATAAGTGGGATACAGAAGTAGTGAGCTAGATGGAGGCCACCGTGGTCTTGTAGCAACACCACAACCGTTTTGGCGTGAGTGCTCCACGACCGTGTTCGGGTGGTGAACCGTGCTTGATCGAAACTATAATTCCAAGCTATTTTCTAGGTCAACTCTGTCGCTTAGCGATCTTCATACCACCGCCTTTATGAGCAGCAAGTCCATGGTGGTCTTGATGTAAAACAAACATTTTGTTGTGGAATAGATGTTTGGTACATCTTTCTACACTGTCTTTTAACATTGGCTACTTGACATGCCTTTTTTCAACATGTCTAGAACGAGCTATTGATCAACATTGGGGTTGACTTGGATCAAATCTAGATTCCGCCATGAGTTGGTGAATGTGTTAAATCATCCATATCAACTCCACATCCATATTGGGCATTAAGTACCTAGAAAACAAGCAAGGAATGCCAATAAGTGCATTTCAAAATGGCTAAGGTTTATTGGGAATTAGACATGCATTCTAGATCTCTTGACATGATTTATGAGTAAATTGAAGACAAATTGATGCCTTAAATAGGATCCCATCAATCGCCTTGATGCTCGGAGAAAATCTTGTCCTTGATGTTGCAGAGGTAGAGGCCATTCTTCTCTTACCTATATAATTGCTTTATCAACCTCCCATCACCTTGGCATTGTGGTGGAACTTGTATTTCACCACAATGTGGGTTCCAAGCTCCCATGTTGGATTGTCTTCAGGTTGTGTGGGTGGATCTTGGTTGATGAACTTGAGCTTGTTCTTTGACTCCAAGAACATATAAAACAGGTTCATCAACAAAAGTTAGTTGCTTTTATTGAATTTAATGATTAAGATAGAGGCAATGCCATTATAGATGACCGCGGGGGTCTTGTCCTCAACCATGTTAGGGCAATCAACTTGTATCGTGTGAGGCACGCTAATTAAGGATTTTGAAATTATAGATTAAGTTAGTGCCTCACACGATACAATAAGTTAGTTTCCTAAATGCTTAATTCCAATTACACAATGTTCTTGCTTATAACATGGCCGTTTTTCCTAGGTACACTAACTTAATCCTACAATGCTTAATTCCAATAACACAAAGTTCTTGATTATCCTTTCCTACTGTGCATGAATATCGATAGTCTGCTTTATGCAATAAAATTCTATATTGGGTGTGTGTGGGGGGGGAGTCTATCATGTTGGAGGTAGGGAATCTATCTTGTTTCCTTGGGATTTCAATGAAGGATTTTGAGGACAAAATGTAGGAATTAAGATATGAAATGTTACTAGCACGATCTATAAACTTAAATACACACAATATTGCAATAATATACAATTCACAACATATGAATAACATATTTACTTACTAACTCACATCAGCTGTATGTTTAGTGTCATGTTGGTTCTCCATATAGTAATTTGATATGGGTGAGATATTGCGGTCATGACATGTACATCCTATAAGCTAGGTTGAATGTAATCACATGGTCCTCATAAAAATCATCATTGGAAAATTGTATCATCCCAAGCTTTGGAAAAATGCTCTTCCAAATCTTGGAGATATTTTTTCTTGCTTTCAGATAGAGTTAAAGGAGCTCGAGAAGGTTGATGAGCTTGAGGAATAGGCTAAATAACCACATGCATAACCACAACCACAAGAACTATTAGGACTGGAGAAATAGGAACAACTGAATGACCACCACTCCATGTTTGCTCACCATCCTCAGAGAACACAAGGGAGTTGGACTAATAACTTCCATGTGGGCCCGAGACATTTGCAATATATGTACATCCAATATGATGTTCTACTTCTGCTTCTGGTTATGATGGTGGTTGATTTTGATATCTAGATACCCATGTACCCGTACCCTTATTGAGAATGAGATGGGTAGGGTTGTGCATATGTTTGCCCAAATAGCATATCACCGAAGCCTAATGTTGAATGTTGAGAGTGAGAATCAGAATTACTCATGATCCCAACAATATCAGAATAATAATTGCTATTGTAGGAGCCTGTAGTTGTAACCTCATGTCGTAATGTACCGATGTAGTCTTTTCCACTTCGAGTTTTCCTCATGTGAAAAGTTTTTTCAGCCATGGGATATTCTTTTTCTATTGGAGGATGAGGTGCAACCCTAATAACATAAGGACGATCATCATTCTTAGGATCAACAATAGGAGGATATTTTGGAGAGCGTTCACCACCGTCTCCATCATTGCCACCATCATCAGACTTAGATTTGGAATTGGACCTAGATATAGTTTTTGAAGAAGAAGAATTTATGCTACCCAACTCTTCTTGCACTGCTCTATTGATTTCCATATCAATATTTTCATGCTCAGGCTCGGGCCGGGCTCAAGTTTCTCAAGTGGGGTTTGATCAACATTAATATCATAATTCACTTCAAATTGCTCTTCTATGTATGCATCTGGACGACCATCTAGATTATCAATAATGGGACAACCTATCTCATACATCCATTCCTCTGAAGGATCTTCTGAAACATCAACTTCTTCTATGCCTCTACGTCTGGATGGGTTGAATGTATATGCGGTGTCAATCAGACCAGGGACATCAAATCCACTTCCTTGTAGTTGGCATCTCCTATTGCTCTAGTCCTCAACCACATGTTGTAGTGAATATAGACCAGATCTCTTAGCATGTTTTCCCCCAACCATCCTTCTCTTTCAATGTATTAAATTGAAAGGGCTCCAATTACTCTCACAACCTCCTGCAGTTTTTTTCCAGAAAGTATCATGGTTTAAAATTTCGATTTCGACGCCGTTTCTGATGGCCCAGAAACAAAACTTTTTAGAAATTTTGATGGAAATTTCGACATATACGGGAATTTCGACACAAGATTTTGATACAAGATTTCGACGACCAAATAAAGGAATTAAGTCATGAAATTTTACCAAGATGGTCTACATCCATAAATACACCTATCTATGCAATAAAATCATATATTGATCTTGGTGGGGGGTCCTACACGTGTGAGTGAAGAGAAGCTGAACTGTTTCGAACTTTAGATGTAGGTTTCCATGCAAATTTCAGTGCCTAAGGAATTATCTCATTCTCATAAATAAATTCAACAACAATCTATTACAACATAGTACGTTGAATATCAGTCAATCTATTGTAAATTTGTAATACACAAGAAAGTATTAAATTACCTAATTGAAACTGGAGTGGTGTGGCGGCTGATCAAGCCCATGACCCCCACCTGGTGGTTGTTGTCCACAACCTTATTTATATTGTTGATATATTGATTCCAAACTATAATGAGTTAATTCATTGATTTCATCATTGAAAATTGACATCAAAAATCCCCATCGAAATGCCCATCGAAACAGTTCAGGGTCATTCACTCAAAAATGACGAGACCCCACCCCCACGTATCCAATATGAAGTATTATTACATATTTGAGTAGATCTACACTAGTAGACCATTCTGGTAAAATTTTATAAATTTATTCGTTTATTTTGCCGTCGAAACGCCAAGAACACAGTTATCGAAATTTCTGTTTCTGTGGCCACCGAAACGGCATCGAAATCGGACATTTTCTTCCTTGTTCCAAACCCACCACTCACAAGGATCACCCTCCTCGTAGTCATCAACTGCATTTGGATGACCAAAGCATCCAGTGCCTTAACAAAACTGTCGCTAATGCAAAAAATGTAACATATTTAGATTATGAAACATCAAACAAGAATGAAGATTTTCATGACTTCATGTAAGTTATGTAATCACTTTGTTAATCAAATATATATCTCATCCAACACTATCAAGCACTCTTCTGTAGAGGTAATGGATTTTTTAATTATATCTCTCACAACATTCATTAGAGTCGCATCTAAGCCCCATTTGTGTGAGTATTGGAACCTTAGATTCAGATAGTACTTTGTTACTAATTCCAAATAAGGAAATAAGATTTAAATTTTAGACCGAGTTACATAGTTAGAGAAATAAATTAGAAGAAATTAGAATTTAAAAAGATAATAATTTAGGTATATAGTTACAAAGTCATTATCTGCACCACATTCTCAACCCCAACCTGCCTGATGTATGTTTACATTAGCTTCTTGATGTAGTTGTAATATGACACTTCATCAGAAGCATCAATAGAGTCTAGAAAAACAATCGATCCACGACAATGTGCATGAAAGTTAATAATTTGCTTTCTGTTTCCACTAGTCCACCCATCACACATGAGTGTGACACCATATTTAGACCACAATTGTTTATGGTTTGAAATCCGTGCTTTTAGATCTTTCTTTTCTTGGGGAGATACTTGTTCATTAATTCATTTGCAGTGGGGGCCTTGATACCCCTACCGGATTCACCTATCACATCAATCGTATGCTGGAGATAGGGTTCAGTTGCAACATGTGTGTGTATACCATGAACAAAGAAGAACTTACCCAATGCCTTTGTCAACCTTCTCTTTTACACCAGTAAACCTTGCTCTTAGGTTTTTTTACCTAGCATCAGGCTTCCTAACCCCTAGCTCATCTAAATGCTTCAATCTCGCACTAACAGAATGGAAAAGTGTATCAATAGTGCTTTTCTTTCTTTATGTTGAGCATGTTGATCTTCATCATCATCTAGGTCAACAATAGGAATATGTGCAACCTCACTGCCTCCACTTGCACCAGATGGCCCATATCTCCTTATAAGTTGAGCTGCCTCCTCCGTATCCTACCCACTTTTGCTAGTCTCTGAAAGCACACATATACATACATGTATAAGTTGTATCACACCTTGGAGGATATACCATATCATTATCTGATTCAGTAGAAGAATTGGTGAGCCTAACATCAAAGAGTGTATCTGTGCAAGCCTTTTCAACATCCTTCAACTTTTGTTGTTTTTGTTTCTTTGCACCCATCGTCTTCTTCAAGTCATTGCTAACACTTTGGGGGCACTTCTGGCATATTGCCACATTTTTGTCGCCACCAGTAACATGACACTTGAATCTAGTAATTCCCCCCCCCCCCACACACACACACACCAATTGTTTTCTTATAGTAGTTGTAGATAATTTCCCCTATTTCTAGGAACAAGCGTGCAATGACTCCATGCAAAATCCACATCCTTTGTTGCAACATTACCGGTCCCAATACCCTCAATGCCGCTTGAAGTCGAAGACATCTTCTCAAAAGTCTAAAGTCAACGCTGAAAAAGACAAAGACAAATGAACAAAGCAAATGATGTATTAGTGACTTACTGTTTAACCAAAAGTACTACAAATGTACAATACTAATATGAAATAAAATAACCCATTAAGTGAACAAAGTAAATTTATTTTATGTATTATTCAAACACAATGTTTTAAGTATATAATACCCTTATGTATTTATAGAATCAAACACAATATTTTTTAGGATTTTTATTTTGAAGAATAAAGATTTAAATTATAAATAAAAGTCTGAAATTATTTTTCAAATCATAAATATGATATTTACCTATTAAGAAGACAAGTTATATGTTACCAAACACTAATTTCATTTTATACAACATTAACACACACAATTATATATAAAAAATTATGTTTTTTCAGCATTTTTTAATAAAAAAATGAATATTTTGATTTATAAACGTTCGTGTTAGTCTTTAATAGAATTTCTTCTTCTAAACCTAAATTAAATATCTATTATTAATAGTACTAATTGTATTATTACTATTAATTAGTGAAATTATATGGTAATAGTATTAGTATGCTAATTAGGTAGATCTAGTGATAATTAGTAGATGTACATAATATAATCATAGATCCAGTGATAAATAGCATAAATCATAAATATTTTGGAGTAGATTTAGGATTTGGGGGTATTGGTGAACTTTTTTGATGAGAATAGAAGGAAAGAGAGGAGAGGGGTTGGAAATGGTGGGAGTGCAAGAAATTATGTATACATACCTTTATTAGGGCTGATTATCCCCAAGGTTTTTGACTTCAAACAGCAGCAGAAGCACTACACTCACAACTGACGACATATCGAGCGGTATACCGTCCATAACGCCCTGTATCGTTGGGTAACTGGTGCATTTTGCACCAGTATCCCCGATATTTGGTGACATTGGCAGTATGCCCACCAAGATATTGGTATTTGCAATCCTAACGGTAAGTTTGCCTGTTTCTATACCCGACCCCATTGATATCGGTATTTTAGGAAAAAATACTGACAATATCGACGATGTCTCATTCTTTGATCTCTCTCTCATCATCATTTGGATCATAGTCTCATTAAGATGTAAAGATTCTAAATCTTTCCCTATACACTTTCCTCTTAGTCCTGCCTCTTCCCTGTTAACTATGCTCAACTCAATAGCATTATTTTAAATTAGTGTATTTTTTATTTGCTCTGCACATATCTCCATCTCTAAGGCGACCCACAAATAGATTTCCGATAGTTGCCACACCTACTTTATTCCTTATATAATTATTCTAAGTAATCTTTCGTTGTCACCCCATATATCCATCTTATCATACACACATTCCTACCATATTCATCTTATTGACACTTTGTTTTTTCACTACCCAATATTCATTCCCATATATCATGGTTGGTCAAATAGCTATTTCATATATCTTACTTTTCAATCTGAGAGTGATCTTGTGACTGCAAACCGTTCCGACTGCTCTTCTCCATTTCATCCAACCTGCTATGATACTTTGACATACGTCATGTTGATCATTGCCATCCATGTTAATAATAGAACCAAAGTAACTAAACTTTTCACAACTTGGTACATGGACTCCATTCAACTTGGCACTACAACCCACAATAATAGACTGATTGAAATAGAAATGTTTATACTCCATTTTGCTTTTGCTTATCTTGAAACCATTAGATTCCATTGCATTACTCTGAAGTTTATTGAGATATATTACTGTATTTACTGTCTAAGTGTATTTCTGTTTAAGTTCTTCTTTTAGTCTTAAGATTTTCAGTTTGCTTCCTTGTACAACCTGTTATTTATAGGAGTGAGTTTTCTCTTTTGTGAATATAGAAAACACGACATATTTCCACATGGTATCAGAGCAGGATACCTAGTCCTGATCTCCACCAGCCGTTACCGCCCTATCCCTCTCTCTCTCTTTCCCTTCACCATCCACCGCCGCCACATCCTCCATTTTCACCGCCGTTGCTGATCACGCCTAAGGGGATTTACTTCTCCTTCTAGCCCTATCCTCTTTTCCAACAAGAGGATCTAGGAACATGGCAGACGGTCCTTCCAATGTTCTTATGCCCTGAAGAACTGTTATTTGGAAGAATCGTTTGGCAGATCTGGGGTCATTCATGACCACCTATTCTAGGGCTCTGTCCACTATTATTGGTATGATTGGGTATATCCAACATATCAACCTTCTTATTCTTGGTAAATCATAGTATTTGCCACTTATTTTGGGTCCTTTTTGACCTTATTCTGTTGGATTTATCATTTCTGCTCATGTCTCTAACTTTGACACGCTGTGTCCCCGCCAGACACGCCGTGTCCCAAACCGGCAAATCACCTGCTCCTGATTTGCTGCTACCTCGACCTTTGACACGTCGTGTCCTCACCTGACACACAATGTCTCACACTGGCGAATCATCTAACAAGCCGTCTTATTTTTGACACGTCTCTCTTTCCAGGAGACTATCTGCTGCTATTTGACACATCATGTCCTTTTCTGACACGCCATGTCCCTTGCCTCTGAAGAAGTTTGTTTTCTCTTGACACGGCGTGTCGTTTTCTAGACACGCCGTGTTGTTGCTTTTGGAGACTCTTTGGTTATCACTGTTGCTCTATGGATATATCTTCCTTTGAGATCATGGAGACACATGCTAGATGTGTCACTCTTATCAAGTTCAACGGATCCAACTACATTTTGTGGGCACGATCCTTTCAAATTTATGCTCACTCCACGAGCAAGCTTGAGCATCTCACTGAATTACCTCCTAAAGATGAAACGAATGACAAAAAGAAAGTTGAGTATGAAGAAATGGGCAAAATGTGATTCTCAAGTCTTGTCTTGGATTCTAAATAGCTGTGAATCCCATGTATCCTCCAATCTCCTGTTTACTGACACTGCCAAGGAAGCCTGAGACCATATTGCTCAGATCTATTCCAGTAAGGGAAATGCTTTCCGAGTTTTTGAACTCTATAAATGTCTGCATTCTCGAAGACTTGACGAAGCTACATCGTTTGCTTCACATTTTGATACCTTTAAAGGTAAATGGGGAGAACTCAAACTCCACCACCTATTATCTAACTGATCTCAATAAGCTACAAAACAACAAGATGAAGTCTAGTTATGCCAGTTTTTTGCATCCTTGCCCCCCAGCTATGAAGCTGTCCGCCACAAATCCTTGCATCCAAACCATTACCCATGCTAGACGATGTTTATCTTCGGCTATCTCGCTCCATATCTTCTGCTACCAAAGAAGAACCTACTGCCCTGGTTGTTGCTGGAGGAGGACGTGGTAACTCTACGCGAGGACGAGGTAGAGGTCTTAACAATGGTAGAAGAGGGCCTCCTCGCCAGTCTTCTGGAAGAGGGTCTTCTCCTCTTCAACCTCGGTGCTGCAACTTCTGTAAACGGACTAATACCGAGGACCAATAGTGGAAGAAACATGGAAAGCTCGAATGGGCAAACCAAGTCTTCACTAATGAAGCTGATGAAGAGTCTCCATATACATCCAATGTTGCTACTCCTCAGATGGTAACTCTAAGTTCATCTGATCTTGACAAGCTTATCAAAGCCGCTTCTGCACTTACTACCACACCTCTGGCGAACATTGCTCAACACTCAAGTGATCCTTCTTATCTTCAAGCTTCTTCATCTTCGACAAAAGACGATTGGATTGTTGATTCTGGTGCCACGACCCATATGACTGGTAATAAAAATCTTTTCACTCATCTAAAGAAATCTACATATCATCCTCCCGTGCGTCTGACAGATGGATCTACTTTTCTGGTCACTGGAATAGGGAATATTAACAACAATCTCCTTAAATCTGTCCTATTTGTGCCCAGATTTCTTTTGAACTTGATGTCTATTAGTAAAATTATCAAATCTTTAAATTGCAGTGTAACCTTCTTTCCTTACATTATCTCCATGCAGGATCTCAGGATGAAGAAGACGATTGGTGGGGGATATGAAGGTGGAGATGGTTTGTATTATCTACAGACCTCATCAAATTTGCTTGCTACTGCTCTTATGGCTCACTCTACCTCTTTGTATCAATGGCACCTATGACTTGGTCATCCTTCAACCAATAAGATGATGTCCTTATTTCCTAGTTTGTCTTTTGAAAAATTTACATGTCAATCTTGTCAACTTGGAAAACATCACCGCTCTGTGTATTCTCCTCGTTGATAACATGAGTCCTAGTTTGTTTTAGTTAATTCATTCCGATATCTGGGGACCCTGTCGTATTGGTAATCATACTGGTATGTGATATTTTGTATCCTTTATTGATGATTGGTCTCGTGCCACTTGGCTTTATCTTTTAAAAGATTGCTCTGAAATTTTAGATGTTTTCTCCAAGTTCTTGAATGAAATAAAAACTCAATTTTCTGCTACTACTAAATTTATCCGCACTGATAATGCTTCTGAGTACGTGCAACATGGTTTTCAGAAGATTTGTCTCTCCAAAGGAATTGTCCATCAAACCTCATGTAAGTCATCTTTATACTTTTATCTCTTTGTAGTTTCATCTATCATCACAGTTCATGAACAAGTAACATACACCATGAGGTATCATTCTAAACAAGCTCGGTCAACTAATCATTAACAAGACAAATATGTATGGGCTTAGGGTTGATTCTTGATGTACCCCAACTTTATTAAGAAGTTTTGGAATTTCTACTCCTAGAGTCCTTGGACTAGTTGTCGAGTTATCACACATGTTTTATTAAAGCCATGTATTGGGCTGAGAACTGGGATACCTTCTTTCTACCAAATCCACCAAAGTACCTCCCTTTGTACTCTATTATGAACCTTTCCAAATTATTGAAAACCATATGGAGATCATTTTTGTTCTCTATAATTTTCCGTAGGTCTTCTTATTAGAAAAATAACATATGTTACGAATCTTCTTGGAATGAAACCAAATTGGTTGTCTGATATTTGTATTATCATTTGAGTCTTTTCTCAACAACCTTTCCTAAAACTTCATAGTATAACACATCAAATACTACCTCTATAGTTTGTGAAACACTTAATATTCCCATGCTTGTGAATGGGAGTTGTCGTCTGTTCCTCCACTCATCTGGCATTTTCTTTGCCATCATAATCATGTTGAAGGCCGTTAACAACAACTCCTTTGCCCCCCATAATCTTTCACACATCAATAACGATACCATCTAGCCCACATGCCTTTTCGATTGCCATCTTTTCAAAGCATGGTTGGCCTCTAATCGTAATTCGCAGTGTAGGTGATTTCTCTCATCCTTGTGTACAATCTAGGAAGCACAAACACTTCTTGGAGGATGTTGTGGCCATCCTCGAAATGTATCCAACTTTGATACACACTGGACACACAACATACATGTACAAAACGTATCCACAACATGTCCGTGTTAGACACGTGTCCATGACAGTACCATAGCCTCCCAAAAGTGTCCTTGGTCAACCTCATTTTCCTCCTCCCACTAATTATCTCCTCCCCTTCCTTACCACCACGAAAAATGTCCAATAGTAGCACACAAGCTCGCTATGCTATTACCTTCCACTCTTTCATCGACTACTTCAACACACTTCCATCCTCCTACACCACCATAACCTAAATAAACTATGATCCAACAAACGTCCTCTTCTCCTATGTCATTCTTGTCCCCCCCCCTCGTCATTTTACTATTTTATACACATCCTCTTCCTCCTTTTTCACCACTAATAGTATACTTTTACTATTCTCAAATTTACATAGTTCTTGAACTCTAGTGTTCTTAAATTATTACTGCAAGTTTTGTAGGTTATAAATTGTTAGTATCATACATCTTTTGATTTTATGAAGATACCATTGGTTTAATTTCATAGTGACTTGCACTATGGGCGAGATTTATATGCGAAGATAGTGTGGTAAAATTGTATTCTTTATTTGTGTTTGTTGCTTGAATTGGGTAATGGGTTAGGTATTTTTGAAGTTCTAAGTGATGGATGACTCCACACACACATGTACATATTTTTGAATTAGAAAGCCTGATTGAGTTTCTTTAAGTTTTGTAGATTTTCTGTTTCTATATTAATTATATATACATACGCACTCATGTACATATGTCAATATAATTTGTCTTGCCGTGTCTGAGTGTCTGTATCCCATATTTTCCAAAATCGTGATGTCCATGTCGACATACGTGTTTGTGCTTCCTGTTGTACAATCCTTTGACAATACTGGAAAATATCTCCAATAAAAGATTATAGAAGTCATCTTTGCATGGATTCTTGACATCATCGTCCTTAACTAACACTCTACCATCTTCTATCTTTTTTTTGTTTATAAGCATTTGCCATTAAATTAAAATAGCCATACGAAATCTACATCAATTTAAATGACTGAAGTGATCTTGCAGTTGAAGAAGTGTGAGGAACATCAAAACTACACAAGTAGATTTGAAAAAGGTAAAACTTTTATGAGCGAATTCCTCCCTATTGGGCTTAACAAAGTAGCTTTTAATGAAATCCATCCACAATCTTGGGTAGAACCTGATCTAAAGAGACCCCATGCCGCCAAGTACAACATCAACGAAGGAAATACCAAATCACAACTTCCTGCGGGTGATATAATAGGTTTGAGAAAACCAGATCAACAACTGATACCAAAAAAGGGGGTGAGGTTAATCCTCGGACAATCTGGCCTCAACTTACTCAAACATGAAAAGAAAACAAACACAAAAATAAAGCAAGGCCATCTAACAACTTGAGAAAGCATGGATATTGTCGGAGACTGCCCCATTGTAGAATAGTTGACACTAACTACTGTTGACAAATCGAGGTGGACAAAGCTTTACGAAGACCGCACCCAACACCACTGTATCACCACTTACACTCTGCCTCCTCTCATGAATGGACATGACGAGAAGGGGGACTGAGGCGTATGACACTCAAGGGCCTCTGAGAATGACCCCACACATGCAACCTGCACAATGATTGAAGACTCCCCACAAGACGGTCCATGATTGCTCAAGCACACAGCCTGCGAACAGGAATGCACTGGACCGGAGGAGCAAAGGATCCACCTACACACCAGCACTGCTGACCCACCGGCTGTGGACACCGCTTGATGAAGGCACAACAGCCCGCACGCCCAAAGCTCGGCCCAAAGAATGTCATGGAAGTCGAATGGAGAGAGAGCAATGAAGGAGCACACAACGACTCGTAGCCCAATCCGGTGCAGAAGAGTAACCTGGGTGGAGCAAGGGGGCGTACTGCAGCAGCCGCTGCTGCTTTCTTCCCCAAGTTGGAGCTGAGCTTTTACCGTGTGCCCCTGTTCCGTATCCCATTTGTCAGAGCAGAAGCAAGAGTGGAATTATAGTCCCTTCACCATCTTCAATCTTGATGCAGTTCAGTTGGCCCACATCTCTTCCTTTTCTTTCTTTTATACAAACCATATTATATATATCCTTCTTCCCTTCTCTACTATTTATATTCTGATTTTTTTTTTTGAAGTATTCAATCTTTGCTACTTGAGCCTCGCTAATTCATAGGTTTTGTAAGTAAATATACTATATATAACATTACAATTTAGGAGAAACTTGATCATTATGCCTGATAATATGCTGATGGGTTGCACATAACTTCTACAAGTTTTCTGAAATCAGATTGTAAAAATAAAGTACATGTATATTTAGACATAAAACTTCCCAAGTACAAGATTATGCATTTAAAAAATCTGTTCAATCTAAAAGTTTACCTTATAATAATAATCACAATTTCATTAATTCGTTTTTTTTTGAAAACGATATAAACAATGCCATTTCATTTAATTTATATTGTTCTTCACAAATTTGAAGTTTGCTGTTGTTACTCATACTACAGTTTTTAGGTAACGTGTTAGATTAGCCAAAAAGTGTTTGTTTAAAATATCAGATTGGGGGGTATCAGATGTGATAGTTGAAATGAACTTACATACTCTTCCATACAAGTGTTAGATCTTGCATAAGAGGGACAGATCTATCAACTTTTGACTGACAAAAAAAACCAGGCATAAAAGGTGAGGAACCTCAAGCTACCGTCATCACATCTCCCATCATCTTGTGCTGGTTCTTGTCATGTAAGACAGCATTATTCATCCAACTCAGGAATGCATCCACACTGTCCATTAAAGTTGACATATGTCAGTAATGTAGCTGAAAATTTGAATGGGCTGGTCTGATTTTGTTTACAAAAGGGCTAAATGATGATATACCAATATTCTACTGATCCACCATTGCTTCTGATTTCCATCAGAAATCAGTGAAAACTGCATGTTGTGACGGCAATTTCTACTATGCTTAAAGAACGATTAAGAAGACTCCTTTTAGAAATAATGACTATTTACAAATTTACTAATATTTTGATACTAACTAGGATGGTTCTAATGTTGTAAAATGGATCTAACCAGGGGCTACTGTAAATCTATGGAGGTAACATAGTTTCTTGGAAGGGTAAGAAGTGGTTGGTTTTGGCAAGGTTCAAGTCCGAGTCGGATTGCATGGCTTTTACAGTTTTCAGTTGGTTTCGATTCAACTTTTTCTTGCTAAAATTTTCCATCTGTTAGAGGTCATGTTAGTATCTTTGTGATATAAATGCTGCTATACATGTCTTAGTGTTTTGCTTAACAAAAATTGATTGTATTAAAGTGGTTATCATTTTTATTAGGAAGAATCCCTAGAAGCTTGTTACTACTGTACAGATCAAGTCAGCATATTTATAGAATCTTTGACTGTATTATCATTTGCACCTTTGAAGCGTATGATACACATATGTATCTGGAAGTTTAAATTTCTATTTGAAGTCACAACTGTACAAGTAATACAATTGAGGGATGGGCATGCCACTTTAGTGCAATTTGGCATGCAAGCTAGGCCCTAGGAAACCTATAATAACAATTAGCACTTTAGCTTGATGTTAGTGGTTTCTTATACCTTCTATTTATTGCAATGATTTATATTTAGAAATAACTAGGTCTCTTTGACAAAGTAGTATATTTGCATGAAGCAGTGCTGGAATTGGAGATTAGAGTTGACTACATATCATTCTCATCTGTGTGATTCTCTATTGTAAACTCTAAAAAGAAGTGGGAATTTAATAATGAAAATGAATTGTAACAAGCACTTAGAAGGTAACTTGTTCTTGTTAATGTTTTATTGTTTGATTGTTACTAAACTTCTTGTTTTGTTTCAGTAATTTAGAGAGAAACTATGCATCCTTTTCAAGTTTCTGGGCTTGGAAATCTGGAAGAGACAATTGGATTGCACTTAGAGGCTATTGCGGAACTTAGCAAAAGTAAGCTAATTATTCCTCTTTTGTTTGCTTTACGTGCCAGAAATTTCTTCATTCTCGACCCTCGTTTGGATGCCTGCGTTTTCCCTCATCAGGAATCAAATAAGAGTACTCTAAAGCAGCTTGATGACATCGGTTATTGCTAGAGTATATTGCTGTTTCTTTTTCATGATTTATTATATAAATATGAACCACTGTTTGGCCCATTAGTTTTTGGAATGTAGTCCATTGGGGTTTGCCTTGTGTCTTGTACTGGTCCCCTATCCTATATATAGGAAAGGGTCTGCTCATATTACAACAACACATAATTTCCTCATAATCTCATGTATTAACAATTATGAAGAACCCTAGATTGTGAGTCTTCTAGACTTTTTTATTGTCATTTTGATGTAAATTTTTATGGTATATTTATATTTCAAAAATCACAATTAGCACACCGAGGTTGATGCAAACCTTATCGCAAGCAAAACTAATTCATATCGTTCAACTCTGCATGAGAAAACTGCCAAAAGCCCTAAGTGGCTTATTTGCGGTAACAAATCCATTGATATAAGAATTTGAAACTAATTAATTAAGCAGACAAAGCGCACTTGGCAACGGAGCTTCTTGCTCCTAGCTGGTTACTCTGAAGGCCATGAGGCCTTCGGGGAACCTAGAGGGACTCTGGGTGCCCCAACAGGTCGTGCTCTTGTAGCCTGAACAAACATAAAGAGAGAAGGTAAGAGCCGCAAGTTGCAGCTCCGTCCTTAGCCGCCGTTGGTTAGAAAGGAGAAGGCCATACACCTTCATCCACGACCGACTGACGCTGGTTATACCCTTAATGAGATGCTAAGAACGCTAGGCAGGGAGCGGAAGGGGTGCCAACCCTTTGCTTGGCTACCGGTGGAGCTGGTAAGCTCCCAGAAGTTGACGGTGCTACAAGTGCTACCGTAGCACTGGAAATAGAAGCAAAATAAAAAAGGGGTTGGATCACCAAGAACGTGAGGAAGGGGTGTAAGACCTTTGCATGGCTATTGGTGGAGCCTCTAAGCTCCATGAAGTCGAGAATGCTACAAGTGCTAATATAGCACTGGAGACAAAAGCAAAATAAAAAAAAGGGAAAGGAGAAATAGAGATATCACGAAGTTCATGAGGTTTAGATAACTAGTGGAGAGGGATCTTAGTGGAAATCTGGATGAATAATTATCGGGCAATGAACAACAACGGAGAAGAAGCTGACAACGTACTATTCCCGTAACCATATGTGGCTTCTGTTTAATTAACTTGGAGATGTAGTGGGCTCCTAGACCTAGGGTTTAGGAGACCAACGTAGAGGATAGGAGGGTTGGGCGACGCTTAGGGGTTTGGCTGTCTCCTGGGCATCCTGGTATCTAGACCTAGGTTTCAAATCTTAGGTCCTGATACCACTTGATGCAAACCTCGTTGCAAACAAAACTAATTCATATCATTCAACCCTACTCATAGTTTTCAAGAGAGCTAGACGGAGACGGTGGTCTGCCCTAGCTAGGCGCCTAGCCCACTTAGGCGGGCACCTAGGCACAACCCAATTTTTTATATTAACTTTCAACACACACACACATATATAACATATATCACATATATAAGGTATTTCTGTGTATAAAGATCTACACCCAATGTAATAATGTAAGAGTGAGGTAGTAGCTTCGAAATGCCTAAAATGCACTTAGAAATGTCAAATAGATGTTAAAATGACATTACCCAAAATAAAAAAACTTACGAAAAAAGTCACTGCAGGCATAGTTGAAAATATTGACGAAATTGTCGAAATTTTGACAATTATTTCCATACAGATGGCCATTGGTGATCCAAATGATCAATTTTTCTTTCTTTTTAATGTACAATATGGAGTTGTGGACTCCCTAGAGCAAATTTTTGCATAGTTTTGTGTCTTTAGCTCTATATGTTGTGCTTGCAAACTATAATGAGTTAATTCATTAATTTCACCAATGAAAATTGACATCAAAATCCTCCCTCAAAATCCCCATTGAAACAATTCAGGGTCCTTTCACTCATAAATGAGGAGACCCTACCCCCAAGTATCCAATGTGAAATATTATTGCAGAGTAGATCTGCACTAGTAGATGATTCTGGTAAAATTTCATAAATTAATTTGTTAATTTTGTCGTTGATATGTCACGAACACATTTGTTTAAATTTCCGTCAAAATTTTGCTAAATTTCTATTTCTGTGGCCACCAAAACAACATCAAAATCGAACATTTTCTTCCTTGATTGTAGGTGCTCCTAGGCGGTTGTCCAGGCGGTGCTAGAAGCTTGTGCATGCGCCCATATTTCATTTTAGGTATGTGAGGCCCTAGCTGGTCCCTGTTGCGGGCCAAACTGCCTAGGCGGGCGCCTCAACAACCATGTCACACAATACCCCCAGGCATAGGTATTTTTAGATAACTTGCGTGAAGTCCTAATGTCTTATTTCTGCTCAAGACCCATCTAAAACAAGAACTAAAAATTGATTAATTAAAACCTTACAACTAAGTCCCTAATATCATACTTAGGTCCTAAAAGTGAAACAATTGCATCATAAATCTTAACAAAAAAAAGATGCAACAACTATTTAAAAGACAAACATAAATAAAATATAACTCATGGTACACTAATGAAGAAATTCCGAACCCCAGTTAGGCTTAGGATGAGCAGGTTGTTCTACATTAGAGGTTCTCCTCAAGCTGGAGAGTACACATCTTGTAGTGCTTTGAGGTACGACGTACCATAGGAGCACACCAAATTAAGCTATACTAAGATATAGGCCTAATAACAATGCATTACTTATATCTCTAATATCCCCCTCAAATTGGAGAGCACACACTGTACAATCCCATCTTGTTACACATATTTAAATAAAGAGGTGGTTGAAACAATTTGGTGAACATGTCAACTATCCTTTCTCCCGCTTTCACATTAGGAGTAATAATCTTCTTTGCTTTGACTAGCTTCTTGACAAAGTGGCAATAGACCTCATATGGTTGGTCTGCTCATGAAATACAAAATTGTCGGCTTTGTGTGAATGATTGGTATGTAACTACAAGATTGGCGGCTATGTTTGTAGTCACTTGATTTTCAAATTTTAGAACTATAGAGAGAAAAACCTTTTTTTGATGTGTCTAAAACAAATAGAATGGACTCTCTTTTATAGGATATGAGAGCACGTGAAGCACAAAGTTAGGCAATATGGGATAAAAGAAAGGCTCAACACAAGTCTAAAGCCCATAACCTAAACAAATAACATAGCATAACGCAAGAAAACAATATATACTAAAACAATAAAGAATATATACTAATACTCCCCCTCAAGCTGGAGCATAGGTATCAATCATGCCCAGCTTGTCCACCATGGTAGTGAATCTGGCCTTGGGAAGAAGTTTTGTGAAGATGTCTGCTACTTGATTAGAATTGTGAGTATATGGAGTACACATATTTCCAGACAAGACAACCTCTCGGACGAAATGGCAATCCACCTTAATATGCTTGGTGCACTCATGAAATGTTGGATTATTGGTAACGAAAAAAATACATAGGGATAGGATTGGGGTCAGAAATGTCAAACTCCTTCAGAAGCCCACGGACCCACAACAAATCACAAGTAGTATAAGCATAGCTCTGTACTCAACTTCAGCACTAGAGCGGGCAACTACAATTTGTTTCTTGCTGCGCCAGGTAACAAGATTACCTCCCACAAAGGTATAGTAACTAGAAGTAGACTTGTGCTCTATCCTTCTGCCTGCATAATCAAAGTCGAAGTAACCTGTGATTTTACAATGCCCATGTTTTCTATAGAATAAGCCCTTTCTAGGGGAATTTTTAGATATTTCAGAATATGACACAACATCCCAATGGAACTGTCTGGGTTTATCCAGGTATCTGTTGACTAAGCCAACTGCAAAAGATATATCAGCCCTTGTAACAGTCAGATATATAAGTTTACCAACTAGTTTGCGATATTGTTGGTTGTCTGGATATGGAGGAGAAGTATCATCATCCCAATTAATATTAGGATCTAAGGAGGTAGTAGTAGATTTTGCTCTAAGCATTCCTATTTCTGACAAAAGATCCAAAACATATATCCTCTGTGATAAGCAAATAATTGAAGAAGAGCGAGAAACTTTGATACCTAGAAAATATCTCAATTTTCCCAGACCTTTAGTGATAAAATGTTTTTCCAGATACTCTTTAGTAGCATGGATGCCTGCTTGATCACTTCCAACTAAGATTATATCATCAACATAAACAATTAGAATTAGAAGGCCAAATGAAGTTTTCTTAATAAACACTGAGTGATCAAAATGAGAGCGGCAGAAGCTGATTTCTGAAGAATATTACTCAGTTTGTCAAACCAGGCACGTGGACTCTATTTCTATCCATAGATAGCTTCGCGCAACGTGCACATTTTAGAACACTCCCCTTGAGCGACAAAGCCAGGTGGTTACTCCATGTATACCTCCTCGTGTAGATCACCATATAAAAGGAGTTTTTAACATCTAATTGAAATCGAGGCCAATCAAAATTCACAACCACAAAGATAAGAACACGAACAAAACTTAGACTTGCAACAGGAGAGAAAATCTCAAAGTAATCAATTCCATACATTTGAGTATAGCCTTTGGTGAAAAGGTGAGCTTTCAATCGTTCAATTGTGCCATCCGATTGATACTTTATAGTAAAAATTTAGCGACAACCGACAAAAGAGCAATCGACAGGTGCATCGACCGAGTCCCACGTATGCCGATCAGTAAGAGCATGCATTTCAATCTCCATAGCCTGGCGCCATGCATGATGTTGTAAAGCCTGAGCAACATTCTTAGGAATATGTACAACAAATAAAGCAGAGGTTAAATTGGCAAAGTTCGTGCCCAGGTTAGCAGTAGAACAACAATTGCCAATAGGATGCTGAGTGCAAGACCTAGTCCCTTTTCGTAGACTAATAGGAACATCTAAATCAAAAAATACCTGAGGTGGAGGTGAATCTGCCAACGAGGATGCAAGAATTGGTGAGTGAGGGGCCATGGAGGGAGTTGTAGCTTTTGGTCTTTGTTGATACACTTTCAGAGGCGGGGAAGGTGCAACATCATGAGGCAAAGTCAGTGTCAAACTGTCAACTGACACAGGAAGAGGTGGATCAATCCACAAATCAAATGTCAAAGCTGAACCTGCTGTGGACTAGAATGACATATGCTAAAAAAAGACCACATCCGCACTAGCAAACCATTTCTTTGTAGAGGGATCATAACACAGGGATCATAACACTTGTATCCTTTCTAAGTCTGAGGGTAACCCAAGAAAACACATTTTGTAGACCGCATATCAAGTTTAGTCAAACCAGGACGCTAGTTTTTGAGAAAGCAAGTGCTTTCAAAAATCGGCGGAAGGAGAGGAAGGGGATGGAGGATGCAGGCGGCGATGCGAGAGGGAGGGGATTGGGCGGCGGTGGGGGGTTAGGGGGGATGGAGGGGCTTTGTGGCTAGGATGGGAGAAGGGAAGGGAGATGGGTGGGAAGCATTAGGGTTGTGGGGGGAGTTAAGGGGGATTGTATTGCTCTGATACCATATAGAGAGAAAAACCTCTATTTGATGTGTCTAAAACAAATACAATGGACTCTCTTTTATAGGATAAGAGAGTAAGTGAAACACAGAGTTAGGCAATACAGATAAAAGAAAGGCTAAAGACAAGACAAGTCTAAAGCCCATAACAAAACAAATAACATAGCATAATGCAATAAATCATATATACTAATAAGAACATATGTTTGAAACAAAATCACAACCTCATAGATAATTGACAATACCCATAAAATGTTATATCATGCATGAACCATAGCTCGATGTTTATCTCTAGTGCTACAGCAGGTCACCACTGAATGTTTCTTGCTCCACCAGCTAATGAGATGATCACCCAAGAATATACAATATCGAGAAGTAGATTTCTTGTCATTGACATTACTTGCCCAGTTTACGTCAACATAACATCTGATAATGATTGACTCATTAAGTGAGCATCTGTATGAGAACCCTTTCTGCGAGCTTCTTTAAGGTAACACAAAATTCTCTGAATATTCTGCCAGTGGCAAAATAGATTTTAGGATGAGTGGTGGTTAAGTATATGAGTTTGCGTCTATTCAAGATACAAAAGGTATCCTAATTGTATTTTTAGTTATGTCTGATAGAAAAATTGAGATGGCTATGAATTATTACCCTTCACTTCCATCTATGACACTTAACTTACCAACCTCCACTACACTCGCACTTGAATTACCAGGTTCACCAGATAGCGATCCTTATGCACAATCACAATTTTTAACATATTTATGGAAAATTCTGGAATGTCACATCTTTACGTTTTTCATTGTGATATATTTCTCGCTAAATCTTACATTTGGAAAATTCTCTAGATCACTCTGGTTAGCCCTTGCCTGACCTCTGTATCAAAACTAACTCTTCTTTCATTGTGCATCTTAGGGTTCAAACTAAAAACACATGAATTGAAATTTTACAACATATTAGGCCACGTGTTATTGAAAATTTTCTAGTAAGACATACGAATCCGATTAACCGATGAACACCGTTTTGTTAGATACCTATGACCTAGGCTTTTTACAATGCCTCATTGATATAATTAGTAGTGAGCTCATCTTCATTTGGCAACATCAACACTTTGGCAAGTGGCTTAACAATACTAATAACGACCTTAGCTATAGCTGAGAATTCATGTATGTGGACGAATTGTAATTTGTATGTTTTCCTTTCTTTGTGACTAAGGGAGTTATCTCCATTCGATAAAAGCAACCATAACCTCAATTATTGCTTTTTGATTAAATAAAAAGCATAAACGAGAATCACCATCACAAATTCGTTTGGGAAATGTTCAATTGAGCTGAAATATTTGGAACATTATGTGGGAAATTCATGTGAAAAACATATAAGTACAATAATAGTATGGTTAACTATTAGGAAAACAATCAGGATATATATATATATATATATATATATATATATTCACATGTAGAGGGTTACTTTACCTTGCAAACTGTTACTTTTCATGCATAGATAGTTACATTTGCAACAACTATAACAAATCTACAAATACATATATATTTGCTGTGTATTCTGTCCGAATTTACTTTTTTAGTCGTATAGTTACTTTTTTATCATCATAGTTACTTTTTGTCCAACGAGTTACTTTTCTGACCATATAGCTACTTTTCGGGTGGACGGGTAGCGAAAATCTAAGCTACCCGCCGAGTATTGAATGAACGCCCATATATATAGTAATATATATATATGTTTATATATATATATATATATATATATATATATATATATATATATATATATATATATATATATATAGGGCAACAATCCAATGAGAAACATATCTGGTGAGAGGATGAGAGGCATTTGAATAACTCTCCACATAGATCAAATTTTCATAATCCAACCGTACAGATTACAAGTACACCTTAATATCTACTTGCTATAAAATTTTATCACCATCCAATTTGTAGATTATTCACAACAACCAAATATTTTTAGACGCTCTACATTGAATTTCAGGCTGACCGTTGGATGTAAAAAGTGTATATTGTACATATGGACATGTAAACAATGTCTGCTTGCAATGATTTTTTGCGAGAAGGTAAATGAAATGATGCTTTTTCCATCTATACAGTTGGATTTTAAAAAATAGTTACAAATTTGTAGTTATTCAAATGCCTCTCATGCTCTCCCCGTAGGATGTTTCTCACTAGATCGCTACC
>OY856410.1:236204406-236211906 GCA_963693085.1 Alisma plantago-aquatica
TGTTTTCAATTTTCAGTTTACAGGTCTCTGAGTAGGACGGCTCGCATCCGGTCACTAATTATTTTATTTGGCTGTAAATAACACTATCATGAGCAAGTAGTTATACGAAAAGTAAAAAAAAAAAGGTAAACGCCAGAAAGTTGGCGCCTTTGGGTGAAGGGAGGTGAAAACGCCAGAAATGAACAAAACGCATGTGAAAACGCCATAAAATTGGCGCTTTTGGGTGAAAACGCCAGAAAATAGGCGCTTTTGGGTGAAAACGCCAGAATATTGGCGCTTTTGTGTGAAAACGCCAGAAAATAGGCGCTTTTGGGTCCACAACACTAAAAACGCCAGGAAGTTGGCGCTTTCTAAGGAAAGTGTGCTATTTTCGGGAATAAGATTGGTTTCATGCTATTGGGGTAAATATTTATATTAAACTGTGCTATTTTGGTTTTTACTCCACATATATATATATATATACATATACATATGTATACATATATATATATATATATATATATATATATATATATATATATATATATATATATATATATATATAGAGTCAGGCTAGAATACACTCGAGTGTATTCGGAGCAGAATACACTCAAGTAGTTTTTCATGATGCAATATTTTTTTCAAAAATCTAATCCGTTGATCTTCTTAAACATGTTGTGAACAACTCATAAGCAAAATTTGAGCTCATTTGGACATTTATAGGTCATGTTATAAAGACCACAAAAATTATGCATTTCAAATTAGTTTCACGCGTCGATTTTGTTGCTCTTAGATGAGTGACTTACACTCATCCAAATGGGCTCAAAATTTGTATGTAGCATAGTTATAGTATGACGGTGAAGATCAATGGTTTACATTTTGCAAAAAATAGTCTTCACACGCAAACATACTTGAGTGTATTCGTGCGATCTGTACACTCGAGTGTATTCTAGCCTGACTCATACATATACATATATATATATCTATACACATATATATATACATATGTATATATATATATGTATATATATATATATATATAGATGTATATACTGTTTATATATATACTAGTCAACAGACACGTGCACATGCACGTGAAAATAATATATAATACATCTTTGAAATAAAACTACCAATGACAAACTTTTCAATTGAAATATAATTATATATTAATAATTTATTATGTTGCAACGTTGTGTATATTTAGAATAAGGACCTAGCATTTGTGAACCAACTATATCGACTGCCTCAATTACAAAAAGGATTAACATAAATATATTTTATTGTTGCAATCGCTAAAAATGAATTATTTTATGGGATTATGATCTATTTTCTGATAGATCTAACGAACCATTCATGAAAGAAAATTATTTCTCATTATGGTTCTCATAGTTACCTTTGTTTGACCGCTTCAGTACTCAATAATGTCAATTCGAGATAAGCGTATCATCACAACTGAAATAATGGACTATCGTCAATTCTATGGAAGCTAATAAACTAATATGAGTATCAATAGATCAGGTAAAAAATATGCATTGAGTGTTTAGTCGAGCAACTTACCAACATCAATAACAACATTTTCTCAGCCAAACGCAAGGGATCCTGATTACCTTCTACCATTGTATATACCTCACGTATTCAAGACAGAAGAGAAAAAACTTGAAAAATATATACATCTACGTTTTGTGAGATTCACACCATGACATTATCAAATTTGGTGATTGATAACGAAAACCCATTCAATCGCACCTTTGTTACCCGGACAAACTTCTTTTAGAATTGTGCAGTCATTAATCTTTTCCCTCTAGAACTCTCTAGGTGCGCAATGTCGTACATGGAGTAATAGACGACGATGAAATTTGATGATTATGAATGGTGTGGCGATGAGAACACCCTGTTGTAGAGATGGTGTCGATTGAGAACATAACTATAAGAAATATAAAAACTATTTTGTTAGAACTTACCGCAAACAACCTTGAGGATTTATCAGTGCCGCCCTAACCATGCACAACAGAACATATGCTACTCTGTCCGACAAATGATCGCAACTGACATATTGCTAATATATGGATGCCAGAATGTCCGCTACGTCAGTGATGCCTTGTATTTATAGAAGGATCGACAAAAGCGCCAATCTGTATGTGCTAAAATGAATATAGGGCGACAAATAAGCATCACATCAGTGTCTGAGTTTCATAAATGAAAGAGAAAAAAAGAAAGAAAAAGTAAGCATCTACATATTGTGGTTTTCACAATTAAATTTAGTGCTTGATAAAGAAAATCATGTTGCAACTTCACTTCCCGAAAAAATTGAATCATTAAAACTGACCTCTCGAGGCCTCCAAGTCCGTTGGGCATGGAGTAATGGACGATGGTGACATTTGATGATCAAATGGATGGCTTGGCGATGAAATAACCCTTGTGTACAGTTGGTGTCAAGAGCATAACTGCAAGGAATATGATACATTTATTAATATCATTTACCGTAAACAGCCTTGAGGATTTTATTAGCGGCGCCATAGCCACAGCCAGTGAAATGAAAAACGGCCTGAGCGGCCGATTAAACGGCCGATTAATCGGCCAGACACCCAGCCCGTTCGATTTTTGCTAAAATCGCCGGTTAATGTTTTTGTAATTAATCGGCCGTTTTTTCCCCTTTTTGCCTGTTTTTTCCGTTTTTTGCCCTTTTTTTTTCCCTTTTTTGGCCTTTTTTGTAAATTTTTATGTACACCTGTAACTTTATATAAACTATATGGCCCCAAGTATTACTGACTATAATATATTAAACTTAAATATCCTATGATAAGCCTAGTCTAATAGAATGCATACTTGTATGCAAGTTGGGATAATAGGGTACTGTTGTAAAGTGTAATTTATACAAGTAAAATATATGTAACTATTATCTAATTTTAGAATGCATACTTTAGTTATTTGTACTGCTGTAATGTATGACTAATTGATGATATGCACATATAACAATAAGTTAAAAAGGTATCCAATAATGAGTCTATTGTTTACTGCTTAACTATGTAAACATGTGATGCAAAAATATTTCTGAATCATGTATGTGGGGTATTTTATCTATGTCAAATCTATTGCTTATTATATTATGGCTATAATTATTGTCTTATAGCTAAACTAATTGGGTGTTTTTACTGTTGGGTAGTGTGTTTAGAATCTTTATATATATATAAAAGTTCCAAAGAGTATTAGTATTTATATACATATATATGTAATTTTGTATAAAATTATATAGGAAATTAAAACCCGTTTTTTAAAAAATCGGCCGCTTAATCGGCCGCTTACCGCTTAACCAGTTACAAGGTGCTGTCCGCACGGTTACCGCTTAACGTTTTTTAAAACATTGGTCACAGCAGATGCTACTCCATCCAGTAAATGCTCGAACCAACAAACCATCTGTCAGTAGATGCAAGATTGGCCGGTACGTTAGTGATGCCTTGTATTTATAGAGTCATAGAGGGATCGACAAAAGAAAATTCAAGTAAAAGCAATGTAGCCGAAATTGACAGGTATAATACATCTTTGAAATAAAACTACCAATGACAAACTTTTCAATTGAAATATAATTATATATTAATAATTTATTATGTTGCAACGTTGTGTATATTTAGAATAAGGACCTAGCATTTGTGAACCAACTATATCGACTGCCTCAGTTACAAAAAGGATTAACATAAAGATATTTATTGTTGCAATCGCTAAAAATGAATTATTTTGTGGGATTATGATCTATCTTATGATAGATCTGACGAACCATTCATGAAAGAAAATTATTTCTCATTATGGTTCTAATAATTACCTTTGTTTGACTGCTTCAGTACTCAATAATGTCAATTCGAGATAAGCGTATCATCACAAGTGAAATAATGGACTATCGTCAACTCTATGGAAGCTAATAAACTAATATGAGTATCAATAGATCAGGTAAAAAATATGCATTGAGTGTTTATTAGTTGAGCAACTTATCAACATCAATAACAACATTTTCTCAGCCGAACGGAAGGGATCCTGATTACCTTCTACCATTGTATATACCTCACGTATTCAAGATAGAAGAGAAAAAACTTGAAAAATATATACATCTACGTTTTGTGAGATTCACACCATGACATTATCAAATTTGGTGATTGATAACGAAAACCCATTCAATCGCACCTTTGTTACCCGGACAAACTTCTTTTAGAATTGTGCAGTCATTAATCTTTTCCCTCTAGAACTCTCTAGGTGTGCAATGTCGTACATGGAGTAATAGACGACAATGAAATTTGATGATTATGAATGGTGTGGCGATGAGAACACCCTGTTGTAGAGATGGTGTCGATTGAGAAAATAACTATAAGAAATATAAAAAATATTTTGTTAGCACTTACCGCAAACAACCTTGAGGATTTATCAGTGCCGCCACAGCCATGCACAACAGAACAGATGCTACTCTGTCTGACAAATGATCGCAACCGACATATTGATTATATATAGATGCCAGAATGTCCGCTACGTTAGTGATGCCTTGTGCTTATAGAAGGATCGACAAAAGCGCCAATCTGTATGTGCTAAAATGAATATAGGACAACAAATAAGCATCACATGGGTGTCTGAGTTTCAATGATAATGAAAGAGAAAAAAAGAAAGAAAAAGTAAGCATCTACATATTTTGATCTTCACCATTAAATTTAGTGCTTGATAAAGAAAATCCTGTTGCAACTTCACTTCCCGAAAAAATTGAATCATTAAAACTGACCTCTCGAGGCCTCTCCGTCGGGCATGGAGTAATGGTCCATGGTGACATTTGATGATCAAATGGATGGCTTGGCGATGAAATAACCGTTGTGTACAGTTGGTGTCAAGAGCATAACTGTAAGGAATATGATACATTTATTAATATCAGTTACTGTAAACAGCCTTGAGGATTTTATTAGCGGCGCCATAGCCACAGCAGATGCTACTCCATCTAGTAAATGCTCGAACCAACAAACCGTATGTCTATAGATGCAAGATTGGCCGGTACGTTAGTGATGCCTTGTATTTATAGAGCCATAGAGGGATCGACAAAAGAAAATTCAAGTAAAAGCAATGTAGCCGAAATTGACAGGTATATTGGATTAAGAGAATCAAGCAAAAATTACTTTGCGTTGATGCCTTCTGCCTATTCAAATATTGACGTGCGGATGAATGATGAAGGAGATGGGCGATGCAGAATGGGCGGTGTTGATCACTGTAGTCTTCATTTGCAGTTTTACTTCTCTGATTCAGATATCCACGTCATCATTCCACACATATCTGTGGTAGCCACATTGTCAGTGAGTAAAATCAGCCTGACCGCTTCCTTGTACAACCCCGAGCCTAGAGTGCTTTAGGACATTGGCATATATATCGTACTTCCACCATGCGAAAGGGAGCATGTGTTGGTGATGATGCTTTGTTGGTGTAGCCGTGTAGCGATGCAGAACATCCATTGTGGAGAAAATAAGATGAAGGGAGGGGTTGAAATGAGATGAAGCAGTTCCATCGATCAAGGGGATGTAACTGAGGCGGTCGTGTTCTGAGTAACAGAAAAGATATAAATGCACGCTGCACAAAGAGAGAGAGAGAGGGCGTATATTTCTCACCACATAAATCAGAGATCGTGGCACATATCTGTTAACGGTCTCCGGAATTAATCTTTTATGAAAAAGGAAATAGAAAGAATATTGTTGAGGATGGATTTCAGAAAAAGGAAAGCTAGTTATCGTAAGAGAAATTATAGGAACAAAGTTATTAAATGTAGAGATTATGGGCTAGCCGATTCGTCGGGACGGATTGGTGTTAGTGGGGATGTATTGAGATTTAAGAAGATTTTAACATAACAGATACCGTCAAACATGGCGAGATGATATGTAGTTAATGCAAAATTAAAGGAGATCCCACATACAAACAATCTTTGGATGTTGATATTTTACAAACGGTTACATATGCTGGAATTTGGGGGTCTGATAAGCGGGAATATGAAAACTTAAATGAACGTGGGGAAGTCGTACCGAGAGTTCGGGATCACTAATTTTGACACGCTTGTGGGAAGTGGGTAGTTAACGATGCGAGAATGTTTTCAGGAAAAACTTGTAGGGTGGATGATTGGAGTGAGAATTATTACGATTGTTGGGAAGTTAGAGAGAATTAATGAACTACTTACTTGAGATGGGGAAGAGAAAAATGGAATAAAAGGATTTAAGAAAAACGTTTTGAGTGTGGGAAGTGGAGGAAGCGGAGGAAAGTGGGGTGGCAGATTTGAATTTTAAAAAGAGTGAGTTCCGGTTGTTCAAACTAAATTATTTTTTTGAAGTAAAAAAAGTTGAAAAAACGTGAGAGCAGCTTGAGTGAAGGAGAGTGCAAGCTTTTGCCACGTTGGCAAAACTGTGGTATGTGATTGGTCAATATGACTTTGGACGGGTGTATTTGAACAACCTGCAAAACTCGCTCTTTTTATAGTAGTATAGATATGTATATATATATAGGCTGTTTATTCAATGCCCGCACGGGTAAGTTACGCTACCCGTACAGGAAACGCGGTGGCATTAGATGTAAATAGTTTCCGTGATATTGAAATCAGTTTCGTTGGTTCCGTTCTTCGTCAGTCCCTCCGAACAACCGGCGAGAAGCAGAGTCCAGCGCCTTCACAGACCGCTCGAGGAACTCGGCCATGGTCCGGTCGAGCGGCGGCCTCCGCATCGCCGCCGCGGCAACGGGTGACGCCAGCACAACGTCGCTGAACCGGTCGTGGCAGAGGAGGTAGACGTCGAGTGGCTTCCTCACCCAAGCTGCTGAAAGGAGCTCCTCGCCCGAGGATGCAAGCAAGAGTCCCTGGAAGGCGTCCGCGATGAGTTGCTGGAACGTGTCGAGGTCAGAGTCGGTGGTTCCTGGTGAGGACGTGGACGACGAGGAGGCCGGGGACCCGGGGAGGTCCATGACCTGTGTGTTTGCGTGGTGGTCAGAGTGACGGAGGGCGAAGAGGGATCGGCCCATGGTGGAGAACGGGGAAGAGGAGCCCTGGTAGTCCGTGGCGGGCATTGTCACATGCCTTGGCTCAGAGTGAGAGAGATAAGGAGAGAGCCCCACCGAAACTGGAAGAGCACCACCGCCTAGCCACTTACACTTGTCCGCTACTGAACTGGAAGCTGTAGAGTCCCTCAGATAAAATCGAGCTAGGTGGCGGAGTTGCGAGGAAGCCACGGAGCATAGGAAGCCTGGTAGGGGTTATGATTTCAGATTGGAGGAAGAAGGAAGGAGGTGTCGGAGGAGGTTGCTTGGATGGTGCTATTTTCAGACTTTTCACGCAAATTGTATCGCAATGTCGGGTCTTCAGTTCACCTCTCTCTGCCATCAGTCGTTTAATAGAACTCTGTTTCATGTTGTCTGGGAATCGATAGACAAGGTTGTCGAAGGCGGTTGATGCAGATTATACAACTGGAATAGAACTAACTAAATTGGGATTTGAGGTATTAATTTGTGTGAGCACAATGATGTAGA